>NDGN011471758.1:0-12417 GCA_002564285.1 Tympanoctomys barrerae | reverse complement strand
ATTTAAAAAAGGAAAGAAAAGAAAAATGGAGGTCATGAAGTCTCTTTTATGAGCCTGGCATTTAGCTCAGTGGAGCAGCACCTGCCTGGCAGTGTGAGGTTGTGAGTTCAATTTCCAGGAAGAAAAAAAAAAAACACTATTATAAGGGGAAAATATTTATTGAATTTTGTGATGTATTATTGACCGAGCCAAGTTTTAAAATGTCCCACTGACAGTGACCTGAAAGAATACAATTATCAGAAGGCCCTTCTCTAGAGCTCAGGCATTCAGAGTATAACCTACAGGACAATGAAATATATTATTTCTCTATGTGTGCATTGGGCGTTAAATGGAAGAGGGTCCGCAGTTGATAACAGCAGTTCAACTGAAAGAGAAACACAACTATAGGTGTTTAAAAAAGAGAAGCAATCAATATAGGAGCTTGATTATATTGGTAATTGAAGAACCACAAAGTTCAATAGGATGTTGTCTGCTCAGTGGTTAGATATAGCAGGAAGCTTCCACTTCCCAAAACTTGAGTGAACAAGGTAACTGGAGCTGCCTTTCAGAACCCGGAAGCAGTTCCAGCGTACCTGGTGAGGAAAGAGGCTTTACTTGCAAGCCTTTCCCACGGATGCCCTCCTGAGGACGTCGGAAGCACAGATAGAGACTCTGGCTAAGTGGTGTGTTCCCTGCCAAACCCTTCCTCTCAAAATAAAAATCCCTAATTTAGAGTGTTTACCAACTTCCGTGGTGTAATTATTTGCCTGATGGTTGGCTTCCAACTACTGAGAATTAATAACTGAGCTGAAAAATTGCTATTACACAATCTTCTCTCTGCAGCTACTATGAGCTGGCTCCAGCACTAGAGCGTCCTTACTAAGAGTCAGAGCGTGAAACAGGAGCCTGAGAAGAGCACTTACCTACGAAACAGAAGAACGTAGAAAGGACCTGGGAGAAACAAAGACCAGGACACAAGCTTTCACAAAATGCTCACAACTTTTAGCCCACTTTCTCATACAAAAGAGCCAGAGACCAATAAAAATCAACCATCTGCCAACCTCTATTGCTGCATCCAAAATAAATGAAAACCTAGGGGCTTGCCAGTTAGCTCCATTGTCTAAAGTGTCTGTTTGGGCAAACTCAGTCAGGCACAGAGGACCACGGTTCGATCCCCAGCACCACATGCTGCACCAGACCCACCCTTAAGGCAGCCCGAGCCCGCCAGCCAGCCCTGGCAATTCCTGCTGATGCTCCAGATTTGTGAGGGACAAAGCTGTCTTCGACACTCCAATTGCTGCAGAACAACCACACTGCTGAACCCAACCCAGATTCAGGACTGTAAGAAATGACAGATTGCTGTGGCTTTGTTATAAAATTTTATTTTCTTTTTCCATAAAATAAAAATTAAAAATAATTTAAATGTATTATGTAAGCTACAATTAAAGCACAGAAAAATCTTATACCATAGGGGATTGCTACTGCTTTATGTCACTGAGTTTGGTGGTGGCTCATTATTGACAAATAGAATTAAGAATATATATGTTACTATAACTTGGTGTAGTAACCTCACAAACATTACTATTATCATTCTCATTATACAATTAAGAAAACTGAGGCACTGGGAAGTTAAGATAACAAATGGCAGAGCAATACTGTGAATCAAGCCAGGATGGCTTAAAAGTATTTGCTCTTCCTCTCTATGTGCAATTTATTCCAGCAAAATATTCGTGTGCTTGGGACAGCATTCACAAATCACTGGCCATAACAATTTCAAATTTTCTTCTCTGAATACAGTCAGCCTGGAAAGATGTTCTAGAGTATATCTGCCATTCAATTATGTAACTTTTTGTTCTGCATTGGTCAATGCAAAAATATCTGGGTAGGGGACCTATTGAAAATATTTTATAAAAAATTTCAAGGAATGCATTACTGTAGATCTAACTAGTGTTGATCATCTGACTATGTCAAAAAGGATCTGTCAGGGCTCAGAAAGTTCAAGAAGCAGTTTGTTTGTTTGTTTCTGACCCATGTGACTGCTGACTTGAAATTCTACTTCTATACCCTAAGGAAAGCATTTGGTTTTTATAGTTGTAGGGGCTGTTTGATGGTGATCTATGTGGACTGTCATGATGCATAGAATTTATACATAGGAGGAAGGCTTTTCAAATTTAAATTAGTCTCAAGTTATTCTTTCTACCAAAAGCACCAAGCATAAGAAACACCCTGCTCCTGTCACAGACTGACAAGAAAATACATTGAGAAAGTTGAGACATAATTCATTGCATTTCCAACTTTTTTAAGGTAACAATGTGTCTTTCGATTGCTGTTTTTCAGTGCAGGTATTGAATATGTCCTGTAATTTTCTTTAGGTTTCCTGGTGTCTGCACCTTGTATATTTTACCTCCTAAAATATTTCAAAACTATGTGTCAGTAGGATCCGTCCTCTGATTCATTCACTTGTTCAAGAGTACAAAGTCATTTTCTCTGAAGCTAAGGTAGTAATGGATTAGGGTTTGACTAGAGTTCCTCTTCAAACAGTTGGAAACTTAAAACAAGTAGTACTATTGATTTTGTTTTTAATAACCATCACTTCCCCTAACCTCTCCTAGGAAAGAGTGTAAGGAACTGAGGCTTCCCAGTTACTGTCAATTGAGCAGTTTACTCCATCTTTGCTTTCATGTCTTAAAACTGCCTGGAAGAATTAACATATGCAGTTTTTGCTTGATTTTCTGCATATAATATTTAATAAATATTTATTAATATTTTCATCTTAGGCTCAGGGGAGATAGCTCAGTTGAATAAGTGTTTTCCTGGCAAGAGCAAGGGCCTGAGTTCAATCCCTGGTTCCACCAAAAAAAATTATTTTCGTCTTAGAGAAACATTAGTATATGAAAAAGAGAAGAAATGTTAGATGTACAAAGACTGCAGGATTCTGAAGTACTGGTTTGGTAAAAGTTCGTTGCTATGGGATCTGAATGCCCCATGCATGACTAACAAATACAATATTCACAACTCCATGGCAGAACTAAGTACAAAAAAAAAATGAAAACATAGAAGCCAGAAGTAGATAATGTATTGTTATATTGGTGTAGCTATTCAAAAATAATCAAAACTTATATAAATGTGAACATTTGCTCTATATTTTTGTTTTTTAAATATATTTGGCACAGGGTCTCACTATGCAGCTTGGACTCATAGTGATCCTCCTGTTTTCAGTCTCCCCAGCACTGGGATTACAGGCGTGGGCTACCACGCCCAGTCTCTGTAGCCAGCATGAAGGCACAGCATGCGCTACCAGAGATGGAGCCCAGGTCCTTGCTCTGGTCAGGCTCAGCGCCCCCACCCCACCCTCCCCCACCTCCCCCACGCCCCAGTACTGCATGTGGTGTCTCAAATTGAACCTCGATCCTCGCATTTGCCTAAGCAAGCACTTCGTCTGCTGAGCTGTCTCACTGGCCCTACTCTAGATTCTTAACCCAATAAACTGAGACTAAATGTTTTGGAAGAAATCATAAAGATGTAGATGTTTTATCTTACAGTTAATAGCCCCTCTTCTTTTCTCTTACATTGATAACACATTTGCTTATTCTTTTCTTTCTTTCTTCTTTGCTTACTATTTTATTATGCAACATTTATATAATTATTTTATTATTTTTTATTATTTGGATTAAACTCACAACCTTATGCTTGCCAGGCAGGCACTAATGCCACTGAGCTATCTCCCGGCCTCTTTTTGTTTCTTCTCAATTTTTTAAGTTTTTCTTTTAAATAGTATTTTACTAACTTGTATACTGAAGGCCTAGAGTAGTTCTTTTTCTTTGGTATAGGTGTGTGTGTGTGTGTGTGTGTGTGTGTGTGTGTGCGCACGTGCTAAAATTTGTCAGATAATATGTTTGGCAGTGTGTGTTTGCTTTTTCTCCCCTAGGAATTCTTCAGTTCTCAATGTTCTGATGCAAAATTTTTCAGCAATTTCTCTGAAACACTAAATAAATAACTTATTTATATTTTAGTTACTTTTGTTGAGAGACATGTTACATTTACTTATTGAAATAAGAAAAAATATTAACCTAAATCATACTGTTCACCCCAGAAATTATTCTGAGATTATTTTCAAGCAATCAGAAAAATATAGAGCAAGTTTGTTTTGAGTCCAAATAATTCTGAGACTTCTACAACATTTAAGTTTTCAGAGAGACTGAGTTCTGACTTAGTCAATTGTTGAGTGTAAAATGATTTATTAAATGTTTCATTATAAAAATGTCATTTGTATACTTAAAGCATTAGGCCAATCAAATGTATGTGGTAAGAAAAATGTCATTGAGAATAAGACATGACTAACACAACTATCAAATAAAATTTGTTATCCATTATAACATTTTATTTGTATTTAAATTATATATATACATATATATATATTTCCATTGCTGCCCATTTATTTTTTCTATTGTTTTATTTTTACTCATAAAAGAATCACATTGGAATGTGCTTTCAGTTGCTATTGGACTTATTTTGAAATTTAATTCTAAACACACATAGATATTATAGTCATCACTTACTGAGGTAAGCCTTTTTGCTATGTAATATCTCTCAAATCTCCACTGCAAATAATTTCCAAATAGAATATCAAAATTCAAGTAAGACGTTTACTTCTTTCAGGCCAAAAACTAAATGATTATTTTCAACCTACCCTACATTTTTTTTTTAGGTAAGAATTTTAATGTGATTAATAATGTGACTAATTAGCATTCTCATTGGTTTTAGGTTTTCTTGCCTTTAAAAACTTCATGTATAATCTCTTTTAAGGAACTGTTCACGATGTCAAAGAGTAATTAAACTCCAGATTCTTATGTGAGCACAGAAGATTGGAAATTATTCTCCTAGAATTCATGAAATAGCTTCCCAGCAGGATTGCCTTATTACTCCGCAGTTAATGAAGAAGTAATGCTGTAAGAACAAGAAAACTTACAATGCTTGTGCTGAAATAAGTTACAGTTAGAAGAGTCGGAGAATTCTTTGTGAAAAACTAACTTCCAATTTGTACAGAAATCAGGAGAATCCCAGAAGCTATATGAAAATCCCCACAGTGCTTTCTGAGAAGAGACTTAAGCATAGCAATTATTGAATTGTTTGTGGTTACAGTGTAGTTAGCCTCCCCTTGATGTGTCCTTAGGCATGACTAGTAATGTGACAAAACAAAGATTTTAGTGTTTCTCTTTGTTTCTTACCTAGCATCTTTGCTTTGATACCTATGTGGTTTGAGAACTACAACGTTTTTAATAGTAGGAAGAAGGAGCAATGCTAAATACATCCAACAACCACTTCAATGTAAGTACCACGTAATCAGAAGAGCACGAAACCAATGACAAAGGATTCCTCCCATAAACAGTGGAATATCAGTGTTGGCACAGGCTCAGGGTCAGAGAGGTTTTTGGAAATTCCAAAATTTCAGTCTCAGTTCATTATGTCATTACCTGTAAGTGCATTCCTGATCAAAGTTTAAAATCAAAGGTTTCTAGAAGAGAACTGGCAAGATAAGGCTTAGGGAGATCATTTTAAGGCAAAACATACTCATTGTTGTGGAAAAAGAAACATGTTTCATATTGAAGAGAAAGTCACCGTGAATAGTTTATAAATGATTACCACATCTTTCTTTCTTTCTTACATAAAAAGGTAGATAGTGGTGATTTTTATTTATGTGCTTATTCATTCTAGAATTAGAAACATAAAACAACAGAATTCCTGCTCATGATAATTAATGATAAAATTTCCCATGCCAATTAATACATTCCTACAATATCATTTTATTAGACCCATAATATTCTATACTATGTTGAACATTAATGCTTGTGTTATTTTTTCTCTCATTTGGACAATGTGGTTTTGTGTAACTTTGCATCTAAATCCTTGAATATATTATTAATTATTTATTTAGGATAAATTCCTAGAAATGAAATTATTGATTCCTAAAGTAGGCAAGGATTTCTTTTCCTAATTTATAGATTAATCAGTAAAAGCTTTACCCCCATAGTCCAGTGCCCTCAATTTTAGTTTTTCTGGTGATTATTCATTACTTTTGTGGCTTAATTGGAGGAACATAAAAATTTTTAATGTTTAGTTTCTCCTTAGAAAGAGCAACACTAACTGCCTTTTAAGTTACTCAAAATCTAGTTTGAGCAAGTCAGAAAGCATCACAAATAGTTCCAGCAATTAAATACGGCACATTGATATGTAAGTGGTGGTAGGTTCACATTATGAAGAGCTTTGAAATAAATCACAATTACATGGTGCTGTAAACGTATCCACTAAGTGCAGGAGCACAATTAGGCATCTAATTATATGGGAAAACGCAATCGCATTTTTAGTAGAAGCCCTGGCCACAAGACCTGTTCCTACTTGAGCCATTCCCCTTCCTAAACCCGGGGGCTCTTCAAGGATTTTATGGCTTTAGGACTTTCCAGAAATCTACCTACTTTTATCTGGTACCTCACCTCCTCAGCGACCAATCTATCTGATCTTCCCTGACAGAGTACCTGCATTAGATTCCTTCTATAAACATCCTTGGCTTCTTTCAGACCATACGGCTGTATGACTTACACATTCCATTTGTATCCATTCAACCCTGCTAAAAACATCATTTAAATCTTCCACCCAACACAAAGCATCTAATAAAGACCTGAGAGAGGAGCGGCAAAGAATCCCCGATATCAAGGAATTCATCCTTCAAATGATCACAGCGCCGCAATATTGTTTAGAAGTAGCAAAAATAATTCTGCCTCTGCTTCATTGTTAGTTTATTTGCTGAGAAATTTTTACAGAATATCAATACATAGGCAAGGAACAAGTTTTGTGTGGCAATTTCATAGAGTTCTTAAGGTTTGTATCTTTCCAATTTTTATATCAAGATCTATGACTATAAAACTTAATTATTTATAAGATTAGACCTAGAATAGCTCTTCCTTACAATTACATACAGACAGGTAAATCGATGACAAAGGAGAGACAGAGACAGAGACAGAGATAGAGACAGAGATCAGATCCGATCAGATCAATAGACAGAGATGATGGGTAAGGCAGACAGACAGCCGGTGAGGAGTTTGCCATCTAGCTGAATCACGGGCAGTCAGTATCTAGCCAAAGCTGAGTCTGTGCACCTGTTTCTAAATTTCCATTTAGAAGTGATGTATTCTTTGATCGTAGTCAAGACTGGACTGGCTCGAGCTTTGAATCAATAAAAAATCCTCACTCCCTCTGCCGCCCCCTGAGCTTTCTTAATCCGGAGCTTCTCCTTACAGATCAAAGTGCGTTCTGTCACGCCTCCTCCTTACACACGTGAAAGAAGGTCTGGGAATCTCTGCCACAGGTAATGCCGCTTGGGAAAAGGAAATTCGGTGGGCCTCGGGAAGACTATCCCTTGGAGTCGGGCTCAAGATGCTTTTCACATCCGGGTACACAACACCTAAGTAGTATGCAGCATGAGGTGGCTGAGCTTTCCAAAGTGGGAGAAAGAACAACTGTGAAAGGCCAGGCGTCCAGAAAGGGTGGGACATCAGCTGTAGGACGACCCTCGGGAAGCTTCCAGGCAAAGAAACCGAAGATGGGGCCCTAGAAGTGGCTTCCCGTAAAACTTCCCCTTCAAACCTTCCTTTTGCACATCCTTCACGGGCCATGAAGGGTGCATACGTGGGGACGTAGCCCCAGTTTACTGTCTGCTGCCTCGAAGACCAGCAGGAGACCACGTGGGAGTGCAAGCTTTTCTTTGCCTTGCAGAAAGGAGGGAAGGAGGGAAAGGTAAACATCCGAGTGCTTACTCCCCGTGCACGAATCTGCCGCGTAATGAGTAACAGCAGGTAGTATCATCATGGAGAATACAGCTGACACCTCACAAAGTAGCTTTTTTGTTTGTTTTTGTTTTTTATGGTACTAGCATTTGAATTTAGGGACCTTGCATTGAGGAACATCCTTGGTCATATATATAAAGTGTGTCTGATTTTAACTTACCTTTGGAATTCCTCAGGCTATTTTCTTTTTCTTTTAAATTTTCATCACTCTATACAGTAGGATTTATTGTTGTTGCTGCTGCTGTTGTTGTTTGTTGCTTTGCTTTGTTTTGTTTTGTTTTGTTTTGAAGTATTGGGATTGAACTCAGGACCCTGCACTTGCCAGGCAAGCACTTATTCTACTGAGTAATCAACCCGCACCCCATGTTTGTTTGTTTGCTTGTTTGTGACAGAATCACCAGATTGCTAAATTGTCTAGACTGGTCCCCAACACAGCACTGCTGCCTCAACCTCAAGAATACTGAGTTTGTAGACTGGCGACACTACTCCCAGCTAAAATAACCGAGTTTCCTAAAGGAAGCAACACAGCATTAAACAACTCGTGAATCAGGAAGGCTGAGTTTGATATTTATGACCTATCTAAATAACTTCCATAATAAAATAAAAGTCAATTGTTATTAAATCTCCCAGGATCTCAATTCATTGATGATCATCTTCCTACAGGATTGTTAGAAACCTTAGTGCTGATTCCTGTTGAGAACCTACTGCACATTATGTGCCTGAGACAAAGTCAAGACTCAGCAAAAGTAAGAAAATTGGTAGAGATAAGCAATAGATATGTGTTTGAAGTAAAACTATGTGTAGCATATCTTCCACAAACTTGTTCAAATCTTGTCTTCAGCCAACGAACTCACCAGACTTCCTAAATGTTTTTATCTTTGCATAGCAGGAAAAATAAGACATATAAATGAATATCTTATATATTCAACTAAGGAAAAATACTTGTAGCACACATGGCCTCCCCCAGCAAAGGAGGTGTCCCCAGACCTCTAACATTGTACCTGACATGTGATGTCTTACTCAGGTTGGAGCACCAAGTACGAGAAAAGAGGCTCAAATTGCAGAGAAGTAAACTGTAGATACCTAAAAAATAAAGAGAGAGAGAAACAACCACAACATATAGCAGGAGGTAATTAGTATCTTTTAAATTAAAAGCAAAACATCAAACCAGCTTCACCTCTTTTTAAGAAATAAAGTAAGTCGCCTTAGAAATGCTGCAGTCCAAAAATACTTCATATTTTTAAATGCTTACACGTACAGTACTGGCTTTCCTCTCTCCAGAAAATTTATTTGTTAATATTACATACTGATTCAGCAAGAAGGACATTGTGCTGAAGTCACATACAGTCATATTACTTGAGTTCAAATCCTACCTATACCCATTCTCAAGTGTCTGATTTTAACTTACTTTTGGCATTACTGAGACGATTTTCATCACTCTATACAATAGGATTTATAATAAGACAAATAATTCCATTTTACTTTGAGAACAAGTGAGAGTGAAATGTTTAGTACAGTTCCTGGAACAGCATAAAGAGTCAGTAAGTCCCATACATTAGCACCAGTGTGTCACTACCACCATTTGTCTTACACGTTAGAAATATACTAGTAGTTAGCACTGTTAAGCTTACTATTGCTTACAGACATGTCAATAGCTTCACTTTTATCTTCCAAACTACATTACAGTTTCTTTCAGAGTACTGTCCATTTATCACTGCTTAGAAATTTGTCATAATTAGCAGCACAATTGTGGACTTATGGTGGATACATGGTGAATAGTCCTTGATTGACTGCTATGCATATGCAATGCACTTGGGTAAATGTGAATTCATGACATTTCAACTCAGCAACTTAAAAATTAACCCACTTTCTCATTTAATGTCGCCATTTACTCAACTCTGGGCTGCAAACAACTAATTAGAGATGATATGGCTGTGCTTGAGTTTTGGCAGACACTGATCTATGAATTCTCATACAACTGACTGTCTAATTCATCTACATCGAAACCACATGTCGGGAAAATATATGCAAATTAAGTAATATAATTTGGTTAAAGAAAATAAAAAAAATGGACCTTCCCAGTTATTACTTACAGAATCAAACTTTAGCTTAGAGAAACGGTTTTATTGATGCTTTCATTTATACTGAGGTTTGTTTACATTATAAATACTAAAGAAACAATATTTTCCCCCAGGGGTATTCACAGGTATAGCATTAGCCAAGAAAACATGTCATTACTTGTGGTAATGTGTTCAACATTTTTCAAAGTAATGCAGACAAAAACATTTCAGTTAAAAATAAATCTGAATTTTGATGTCCATGCAAATACCATTTTGCACTCACAAATTATTTCCTGGCAATAATCCCTGTAAAGTAACTTTTTGGATTCAGATTGTGTTTCAAAGGAAATATAATCCATAAATGTTTAATAAATTACATTTTTCAGTTTTCATCTCTATTCAATAGACTGAAAAATAGGTTGTATTATTGTATCTCTAATCTTAATAAAATGGAATTATATGAAATAATATATTTCATCATATTGAGTTAGGTATAATTTACAAAATAATGGAATGAAGTTTTGGTTGGAGAAGGATTTTTCTTACTTTTTATCGCATATAGTAAGTATAATCAAATCTGTGCATCATCCCTCAAAATCCTGTTTGTACTAAACCATATTCTGGTGTAAAATTACAAAAGTTAAATAGAAGGAGCAAGATATAAGGATGCATGCCTGTAATCCAATACCTAAAACTCTACCAAGCTGAGGCAGGCGAACTGCATATCTGAGCACAGCCTGGGTAGCTATGCAATTTAGCTACATCCTATCTCAATATTTTTTAAATTAAAGACCAGGGATATAACTCAATAAAAATGTCCTGGATTTAACTTTAGTACGAAAAAAATAATAGATGATAGAAGTGGTAGATCTATAGATAGTCTATCAGGAAGATTATAGATATGAAATAGGTGGTTGTATAGAAGAGTTCAACTGATAGAGGCACAAAGTCAGAAGTTACTTATTTAATCGCTTATAATAATCTACTTCTTCATATCCCTTCCTCTTGAACTCTGCATCCCCAAAATTGGTTTACTAATCTGAAGACAGTAGGAATTGGTAAATAATAAGAAATACAAATATAGGTATATTTGGACTTTTGGACTATATAGACTTTCTTCTAAACAAAATTGCCCCAGGAGGGCTGGGGAGATAGTGCAGTGGTATAAGCACATGCCTGGCAGCCTTGCCAAGCAAGCACAAGGTTCCAAGTTCTATCTCTTTTACTGGAAAAAAAAAATCCCCAGGAAAATCAGCCTAGATTGTTTAAAGGACAGAAAATAGAAGTGAAATTGATAGAACGTCAGAAAAACAAAAACCAGAAGTTATTTTTGATAAGCCAGAACTGACAATGACAAAGCGGCGCGCTTATTATCACTCCAATATTGACTTTACATTTATCTACTTGATTCTGTTTATTTCCATTACCCCATTAAAAACAGAAACTAAATGGCATGTCCTTTTGGGGTCTAGGAGAGGTCAAGTCCTGATCCCCAAGATGGTGGTAGGAGAGATCAGCAAGAGAGAGGAGCACTGCAGAAGGAGACAGAACAAAGGCAGAGATCTGCTGAGATGTCCCCGTGCCTGCGATCTCAGGGCTCATTCCCCGTGAGTCGTGTGTGAGAGTGTATGCTGGGCAGTGGCAGCCGTCCTGTCAGCCCAAGTCATGAGGCAGAAGGTGGAAGCTGCATGGTGAGGCTGGCTGATGCCTATTAAATACCAGTATTAGAAAACCACCGCTGTTCATAAGAAAAGAGAAATCTACCAAGAACTTGCTTGAGGACTATAAGTGTACTCTACCCCCACCGCTCAAGATGGTAACAGCTCTGACAGACTTCTTCACAAGATTAACATCGAACACATTTTAGGCTAAAATCCACATAAAATGTGGTATGATCTGTTATCACAGAGTCAAAAAGATTTCCCTAGAAATAACTTATTTTCTCTGGAACTGAAAATTTTAACTGCATAGGTCAGTTTTGGTTACGGAAAACATAATCCACTTTTGCTTATTTGAGTAACAAAAAGGTTTATTACAGCATCAAACAGCTTAGAGAATTGTTAAGATGGCTAAAGAAAACAGTTTAAATTGAGCTTTCAGAAGAGACTCCAGAACTCCTTCACAAATGTGGGCCTCTTAGAGAGCCAATGGCTCTTCAGTGATCAGGAAGCTGCGGACCCAAAACCTCAATGTCACAGCCATCGTCCACAATCATTCATGGTCAGGAAGCCATCACCAGTGCTGCCAGCTTCAGAATGAGCCAGGGTAACTCCTCTCATGAGATTGTGGATCAGCCGCACCACGTCAGCAGAGGAAGTCTTGGACAGAAAACGACGTGCTCAGCAGGAGCGAGGGCCAATCTGCCTTGCCCACTGGGCTTGGCTCCAGGGACCGCAGCACCTAGAGCAGCAGTCCCTACCCCAGTGCTGGTCATGGCCTGTTGAGAACAGAATCGCAGGAGGTGAGCAATAGGGTAACCAAAGCCACTTGTGGGCCTGCAACCACCCCCATCCCCCACATTACTACCTGAGCTCTTC
>NDGN011471755.1:0-10195 GCA_002564285.1 Tympanoctomys barrerae | reverse complement strand
TATTTGAATTTTTTCTTTCCTCTTTTGATGAGGTTAGCTAGGGGCTTATCGATTTTATTTAATTTTTCAAATAACCAGTTTTTTTCTTTTTTAATTCTTTGAATTGTTTTCTGCGTCTCAATTGAATTAATTTCTGCTGTAATCTTTATGATTTCTTCTGGTCTTTGGGCTCTAGGTTTGGTTTGCTCTTCCTTTTCTAGTTGCTAAAGGTGAATATTTGTACTATTTTACAGATAAGGAAATCTAGGTGCAGGGAAGGAGTGCCCCAGTTTCTCTCTTATTGTAACCCTAGCCCCACCCTTGACACACCAAGTGGCCAGGCCAGGAGCTGGGGAGGAGAGGAGATGAGGAGATCTAAAACCTGTGTGGGGCTTTGTGCACTGCAAGCTGCCCTATCCAGGAAGGGCTTCTTCAGTGGTGGGAGGCTGAAAAACTGCTTGATGTCTCAAAGGGGAAAATTTTCATTAATCCCTAAATTTACACAAAAATCAGGTGAAAGTAGTGGTGAAATTAACCTTAGGGGTTGCCAAACGTTCCCCAGTTGCTCTGTGCTCTTTAGGATCTCCAGACAGGGCTCAGGGTGAAGTGGGGGGCGCAGCAGGTAGGGCTTCCATGACTTTCCCCTGGCTCAGGATGCCCAGTCCTGGCCATCGCAGAAGACCTAGGGTGTGTGCTTTTCATTTTCATTTTTTATAGAAGCAACCACTTTGGTGTGGTAAAAAGAGTATTCTTTTCTCAGCAGTCCCTGAACCCTGTTGGTTCTGACTGTTCAAGGGGAAACTCAGGTGGGTATCCTTAAGTGTCCAAAGATCCTTTTGCTTTTCTTGATGTGCCTTGCTGTCATTTGTTCTGCTTTCCTGGGAAACTCAGCACACTTGATTCTCTAACTTTTCAGACTGGGATATATTTATTATTCACTCAAGTCCAGGAGTAGGCCTTAGTATGGCAATGACTTCCTACCCTACTTTAATTTAAAGTTGGTTAAATTCATTTAGGGTGAACAGTGTAAAGTGCATGTGTGAGCCCTAAAGGTTTTTGTAATTGGCCTGGAATTCTGACAGGTGCCAAATCTGATTGTATCTCTTGCTGTTGGTTTATTAAAACTGGATCTTAGAACTGTAATCATCTTTTATCCTGACACTGATCTTCCGTTATGATAAAATTCCCGATGGCAGGCATGCTGTGAAGGGCTCTTCCCAGGGGTCTCCCCCCCCCCACCCCCCGCAGTCTTCACTGTCCACAAATCCAACTCAACCTCTGGCACTACTCACAGACTGGCAGAAGCTCCAGGGCCACCAATGCCCCATTTTCCGTACTGTCAGGCACAGCAAAGCCCCTGTCAGGGGCTTCCCACCCTCAGCAGCCAGTGACTATTTGTCTTATCAGCTTGGGTGGTGGAAAAGAAGTCCAGAGAGGGACAGGGGACGGCCTGGCATGGTTTCTAGATATCCAGGTATCCCCTAACCTTATCCTTCATCTTAAGGAACAACTTCCTGGTTTCTACAGCTGCTGCTTTCACTAAGGTCCCTCTGACTTAATTCTCCTAAATTCACAACAGATAACAGAAGTGTTTCTGGTCCTCACCGCCATTCGCTTCTTTTAGTCAAAGGAGAAGACTCGCAGCTTGCACCCCCGTCGCACACATGGTTCTGTTTTGGCACCTGGTAGCCATCAGGAAAACCTGATAAACTTGAAAGGGTTGTTTCTCCATCCCTCCAGAGCTGGAGAAATGATTTCATGCTGACTTGATCCACGGGACTGAAGAAAGGGAGAGTGCGCTCGCAAGCACAAACAGGAAAGCCTGACATCACGGAGCGGCGTGGGGAGGAGTCTGCCCCTCCTTGCCGCTCGCCGCGCTCCCTTTGTGGCCGAGTCGCGCGCACCGGCGGCGGCGGCGGGCAGCGCGGCGCGTGTCTGTGTCTGCGCCGGGCCGCTGGGACCCGGGCCGCAGGCAGCGCCCAGGGCTGAGCTCGGCGACGCTGCGCTGGCCTTGGAGCAGGGCGCATCATGCGGCGTCCGCGAACCGGAGAGAAAACTGAGAATGAAATTACTTTGGCAAGCTAAAATGGTAACGAGAGCTCTCTGCCTTCTCCCCAGGCTGCTCTGGAGGGGAATCTTCTCCCGCTTTCCCTGGGCGGGTTTTGGGCTCTCGGAGCGAGCGCAGCCTCCCGATCGGATCACGTACTTGCGGGCTGAAGCTTTCTCACTCTGCTTTGTGTGCCTCTGTCTCCGCGCGTCTTCTGCCCAAACAATACCTACTTTCTCAGCCTTTGCTTTGGGGTGTCTGGGCCGCTGCTTGTATGGAGAGGAGAACTTTGTAGGGAAAAGAGCTGTGAAGTCTGGGTGAGCCGCGGAGCGCTTCTGCGTCCCAGCAGCCCTTTAACCCCGGTCAAGGAGCTGGCGACATGGAGATCCAGGGGGTCGCTGCAGAAACGCTAGCTGAAGTTGCATGATTATGTGTTGCTTTTTCTGCACTTGCCAGATTATTTTACGGAAATAAAAACTTCCACCACCCCCGCTAACTTTTGGGGTTCCAAAGCAAGAGGGCGAAAAGACTCGCAAAGCGTTTCACTTCCAGAGGCGGGAGGACTCGGCATATAAACACTTGTTTGTGTCTGAGTTTGAAATCTAGTCTGCTCCCATGATCGAGCCACTTATAAAGTAGAAACTTTTTCGACAAATGAGTTATTTTTCTTTTCACCAAAAAGGGAAAAAGTTAATCAGGACTAAGCCACAGTTTTGTTATGAAGAATAAAAGCCTCTTTTAAAACTATTTAAGATAAGTGAACAGGTCTAGGAAGAATAGTTCAATGGAAAATCTCAGAATCCTGATACCACAGGAAAGGGCCAGGGGCCACGGCAGTCTCAGCGTTCCCCTTACTGCAATATGTCTTGTATGGCTCTGATTGGAATATTTATTCTGAACAGCCCATCTTGTGCCCTGAGTGCTGTTGTAAGCAGCGAAGCAGCTGGGATAGATTGTGGTTAGCAGAGAGGAAAAAAAAATCTCTTTCTTTCTCTTTATCCCATCCCTGGCAGAGCTCGATTCAGGACTGGGGTGAAGAGATAGAGGAAGGAGCTGTTTACCATGTCACCCTCAAAAGAGTCCAGATTCAGCAGGCTGCCAATAAAGGAGCAAGATGGCTAGGGGTGAGTAAAACTGGACAGATCCGGGAACTTGGGAATTTCAGCGTCTGTTGTTCTGTGAATATCATTATTATTTAGCAGAGGCAGGCTCCCTCCCGGCCCCCTGCTTCTTCTGTGGACTTAAAAAGGAAACTACTCATAACCAAGTGTTTGCACTAGCTGTGGAGGGCTGAGTTTTTGCTTGATGTCTTCCAAAGCATCTTCCCAAGCTTTGTCAATAATTCAGAACCTCTCAGAAACATCTTGAAGTATTTGGCAAATAGACTGGGAGTGGAGTGGCTGAAAGTGACACACAGTAACAGACCAGAAAGCAGTGCTCTGTCAGACAAGAGCCCTAAGCTGGTCTGCCCACATGGCACCCTCTTCTCTCCCTGGCCTCCACCTAGGATGCTCATGGCCTCCCTTGTGCCCAGAATGCCCAGAACACTAAGGGTATAGACCGTTCCAAGTCTGCTTTCTTTGAGGGGGTGGCAGATTTCCCATTGTGATCTCCTTTCTGTAGCCCAAGAAGAGGCAGAGGCATTGCTAAAGCCCACAGCTTTGCATGTAGTGTGAAGGGGGGGGCTTTGTAAAAAAAAATGCTGCTTCTATAAACATGACTCTTTTCCACTGAGATTTTGAGTACTGGGTAGGGTCATGTGAGTTCTTAATTTGCCTACTAGATCTTTCAACACATCCCAAATCAAGGCGCTGTGTGAAACAGAAAGCCTGGTGATGGGATTACTGCCTGGGAAAACATGAACATGTGGAAAAAAGAAGCCACTCAATTTGTGAGATAGAAGTCATTCTGGGGTAGTGCAGTGAGAAGGATGGAGTATGCTTTTTCCTGGTCTAATTCTAGTCACTTCATGGGCAGTGGGGTTCTGGGCATCTTTACTGACTTGGAGTTTCAGGAAATTCAGAATGCTTGGGGCAGCACTCATTACTGGAGTGTGATGGAGGGCAGGAAGCAGAGCTGCTCAGGACCTCACGTAAGAGGAGAGGCCGTGTGGAACTTGCATGTCTCGCTGTTGGCAGGGGGACAGGCCAGCAGCCGTAACTTCCTCTGCGGAGGGTGGCGCTAGCCTCTCCAGCTGCTTGAACGCAGACCTTCCCTATAGCTGTACCTCAGCCCTGATTGCATCCACTAGGGCAATAAATTTAGCGACCTTGAAGGTGTGGTTGGGAAAGATAGGACCCTTTCCAGTGGAATTAGAGCTCTTCACTTATTGAGGAACCTTCTAAAGTTAACGATGTGCATCCCAAGCAGGCCTGATAGGGAGAGCAGGCAAGTCATCGCTTCGTTTTGGTGGTTGTGTACAGGTATTTTATTTAAATGTAGTATTGATGTGGTTTGGCCTGTCTGGCTATTTCAGAATGATTCACAATTTCTGAGCCAGTTCCGCTGTCAGGTTGCTCACCTCTTTTTGACAAAACTGATGTTGCTTGGGTGACAGTTTTAGTTTTCAGCCAAATATAGTGGCAGTGAGTATCTTTTGGGGCATGGAGGGGTTCAGTCTATAGGTCCTGTACATGTAACCTATCATTCATTCACATAGCCAACTATTTAATAATTCTTACTGGGCTCCATGTTTTTTTCCTTCTCTACCCACCCTCTGTTGTTCTTCAGTTTATGCAGAGTTCAAAGGTGGTTGACTGTGGATTTAATAGTAGATCTAAATGCTGAGAAGCAGAATAATATTTAAAAAAAAACTTGGTTGTAGTTGATAGAGGAATTTTATGACTTACTGGTCCTATCCTGCTTCTTAAGAGTTTGTTCTTAGAGCTTTTCACCCTGATACTACTTTTTTTTTTTTTTTAAATTATCTTAGGTGTCCTCTGAAGCACTGTTTTTGTCCTTAGAAATTCCAGACTTAATTAAATGTGACTTAACCCACCAAGCTATAGCAATTACAAAGCCTTTCTCTTTAGAATAAAGTGGCTTCTCCATTGTTTTTCTGCATTCCAGTAATGTTTTCAGAATTCTTCAAAGTAACCAGTTTTAGAGATTCAGGTGAGGTGGGGAAATTATTGCACTATGACAACAATCTTATGAGGAAAATGGCATTATGAAATTCTCTCTCTCTCTCTCTCTCTCTCTGAAGCTAATATCTAGATAGGTAAAATTGTGTGCCAGCATCACACATCTAGGAAATTTTGATCCAAAATGCTTAACTCTTTGCTGATAAGAATTGCTTGGGACTTTAAAGCTGTTCACACACTACTAAAAGAGAACATTGCCTTGAGAGAACATGGATGCTTATGGTAACTTTACCCCTAAAGGTCACTGGTGGTGCAGGCCTTGAGACCTGTGGGTTTCTGGTCTTTATGCTTTGGAGAATAAGCTTGAGCTACAAATTGAGAGATGTGCTGTGACGGTGTGTATCCTGTTGACAAGCTCTGCGTTTTGGGTGTGTAAAGTGTGGTGCACTAAAGACATGCACACGGTTATGTAGCACATGAGCATGGGCATAGACTTGTTAGACATCTGGAATGTTATTCAAAAGCCCAAAAGATGAAGTACAGTGGTTATGTTTTCTAGTACTAAGATCTCAAACTGTAATGAAAATTCACTTTTGAGAAGTATAGGAAAATAATTACACATACTCATATGTGAAGTATCATAGAATCCAAAATATTTAGGTCATTTCTTAAATTTATATCTGAAGTTTTGTGTTTAGTTGACCTCTTGAAGTAAAAGAGGGTGTCCTTCACTGTAACATAACACCACAGCTTGGTTTACTTATACATGCAGCTGTGGTCTTGCCCATTGGCAGTGAGGTTATATTGGCAACTTTGAAAATTCAAATATTATTGAAATGCTGACCCATTGTTCCTTTATAATAACATCTTAGGCTGGGATAATTTTTACTCACCTATGTCTCTTATAGAAAAATGGCTCCAGTTATGTCATAGAATCATAAAATTGCAGGATTTGGAAGAGACATTAAAATAATCTCAACTAGCCAATCACTTAGACACTGTAGAGTGTCCAATGATTTTTAGAAGGGTAGATAATCACAACTTGGTGTAATTTGTCTTTGATCCCAGGATTATGATTAAATATCAACAGTGATATATAGAAATAAGTTAAGAAAATACCAGTCTTCTCTGGAAGCAGGAAATATATGATTTTTAGGAAGAATATTCAGAGGAATGAAGGAATAGGTCAGATTCAGGGCCTAGAAAAATATTTCAAACCTAAGAGAAGTGTAGCGTGTGGATATTTGCTCCCTACATAGGATTGTTGGTGTGAGGCCAAGGCTAGGGGGAGTGGATGGACAGCCAGATAGCTTTTCTCAGCGCATCCCCTCCATGATCCCATGCTTCTGTGGTTGCACTCCCTTCTCTATGTCCAGTGTTCATCACTCCACATCAGCCTATGTCCACTTCTTCCCATGTAGGGTTTTGGCAAATTCTTGTTGGACTGAGTTTAAAAGCCTGGTAACTAGGAGACTGGTAAGGTAGTGAACAAGCACCGAAGAATGGACAGCACAGAAATACAAGGAAGTGGAAATCTGGACAGAACTTAGCATTTGGGTGACTTGCGGCCAATCAGTGCTTATGTGAATGCAATGGTAGGAAGCATTGTATCTGGGCTGAAATGCTGACTCAACTGCTGCAGCAGTTGGATTGATTGCGCCTAGCATTTCAGGGGCGTCGCGAGCCCTAAGTACACAGTCTGTTGAGTTCTCAGCTAACTTCACTTCTGGGAATCTTCTCTGATCCTCTTAAGTCTGGATAAACTGTCCCTTCTGTGGATTTTGGAGCATTCTGTATCTTCCTGTCATGCATTTATCTTGCTCTGTTGTAATTGTCTGCTTATTTGTATCCCCCGCTGAATCCCAAACTTGCAACTTAGTTGGCAGAAACCCAATCCTTGTTGAATGAATGGATGAAGCTTCATCTTTCTTTGAAGACTAATATTATTTGATAAGAATAAATATATGCTTGCTTCTCATTTAAAACTAAATCAGCCTGAAGATAATAGTTTATAAAGAGGGCTGTAGGAGTAAGCAAGTCAAGTTGGTAATGATTGCAGTTGTTTTGTTTTTTTCTAGAACAAAACAGGACACAAAGGTAGCAATTATTCATTTTAATAAAAATTCCCCAATGTCTTTAAAAACCAAAAGGTCCAATTTGCTTCTTGCTGAACACAGAAGAAAGAAAGCAGTGCATGAATTGAAAAGTGTTGGCATGCATTAACTTTGTGTGGTTTGAGAATGCAGGAGTGGGATTTTAGAATTGCAAAGAGATAAGCTCTAGAGGAACTTTTAGTTTACAGTTGGTCATCCTTGTTTTTAATCTAGGAAAACAGGCCTTTCAGTTGTGTTATTCATATCTGTTGGAATCTTTAATGTAGGCTTTAGAAATTAAAATTTTGAATTTAACAACCCTCTGTAAATAACCAACTGGTATTTTTCATTTTGACCTTGGGAACATGTTTCTAAAATAATCCACTAGTATGGTAGCCTATCCAAATCAAGAAAATATAGTAAATTTGACTCATTTAAGATATTATTATATTGGTGCCTTTCAAAATCTGTCGGGATCTGTAAAAGAAATATGTAGCATGTAATCAAGCATATCCAGTTCACAAACTAGGGAATACATGACTATCCCTAGCAAATAATAAGAGCACGAGTATAAAATACACATTAACTCTTCATAGAAAAGTACATGTTCTGCTAAATTAATATCATAAACATGTTTCATTCTTAATTCTATGACATTATAAAAGAGTCTCCTACAGTTTTAAATTAAAAAAAAAAAGTGAGAACTGAGACAAACAGTAACTCTTTCACTTATTTGGAATTTATCACTGCCCTATCCCACTTATTTTAGTTTCCTTTGTTCATGGCACACATGTCCTTTTAAACTTCCCCATCTAAATCAGATTCTCTCTCTCTCTCTCTCTCTCTCTCTCTCTCTCTCTCTCTCTCTCTCACTTGCAGTGCTGAGGATTGAATGTAGAGCTTTATGCATGCTAGGCAAACCCTTTAACACTGAGCTGCATTCCCAGTCCTAAATAATCCCCATTTATATAGTTCATGTTAATTATAAAAGCATGCTAAGTTAGTAAAAACATTTTACTTTCTTCTGTGGTATATTTTTTGTAGAAAAAAATGATTTTTATATGTACACACCAAGAAAAGCATTGGTTAAAAGTTGTGTGGGGCAGTAATAGATGTTGCTTCATTCCTTTAGGGAGACTCAGCTCACTGTGTCTGGTTGCTGAGGGGTGTGGCAAACCCCACAGAGTTGATTTGGAGTTCTCTGGAGTTTCTGGCAGTTTCTAGGTCATTTGCGGGTGAACACATGGAGTGTGAGCTGTCTCACTGCAGCAGCTTGTCTTGTTTCATTCTGTCATCCACATCTAAGCCTGCTGACCTCTCTTTCGATAGCATTCTTTTATTCATCCAAAGCTTTATTCCAAACCCATGTTAAATGCTGAGAGCAACATGAATACTCTCTGTTCTGAAGGAGCATACAGGTAACAGAGAAAGTTACACTGACCACAGTACACTGTGGGAAGCCTGGTGTCCCACCCATGTGTAAGAGAGGATGGGTTGTCCAGAAAGGTGGCACAGAAGAGAGGTGCTTTCAGTGGAGAGTTGATGGATAAGCAGGTGGCCCCGGTCTGGCCCGTGGGGAGACATAGAGGCCTGAAAGGAGACTCCCGAGAGAGACTCAGCATGGGGAAGGGGGACAAGTACCTAGGGGGGAAGGTGACAGGAAAGGGGTTGAGAAGAAAGGCATGAACCACATGGCCAAGAGTGTGGTTCTCAGCTATGGAATTTGTTTCTGAACATAGGGAAGCAGTGAAGGGTATTAAGCATGGTGATGGGGGCAGTTTTGCCCTTTAATCCAGGTATCATGAGGCATACCTGTAGTCCCAGCATTTGGGCACCTGAGGCAGAAGGATCCCTAGCCTGGCCTATTAGTTAGTTCATTGCAAGCCTGCACTACATAATGGGACCCTGTATCACAACAAAACAAAAACCAAAACCCAGGTTAAAAAAAAAAAAAAAAGATTTGCATTGCAGAGTAATGACTGACAACTGCTGGGTAGTTACCTTGGAAAGGGAGCCAGACTGGAGCCAAGAGAGACCTGGAAGGGGCTTTAGTGGAAATGAGGTGAAGAAAGGAAAGACCTAAAAAGAAGAGAATGAGGAGTGCGGGCAGGAGGTGTGGAGGAAGGGTGCAAAGTTGAAGGCTGGAGGGAAGTGATGGGAGGGGTGGCTCTCTATCACCTGGTCTTCAGGGAGCACATTGGTGAAAGCCATCTAGTGGTCCTGGGCATTGTCCTCTTCTCTTTGGGTCATATGCACAGGGGACTTCATGTCAGGTTCATCCATCTGATACACTAGAAAATGCCTCCCTTCCCATGAGAAGGATCTTCTGCAGAAAAGCCCGATCTGGTCATGCCTGATGTGTCATGTCTAGAGACAGAAATCTCAGTTTAGGCTCCCCAAAACAAGGCAGAAAGCATTGGCTGGTTTCTCAGACTCCAGACACCTCTGTAGAGTTGGTGCTTCTTTGCTTTTCTTCTCTTTTCCTTTCATTCTTTTATTTTTATTTTTATTTTTTCAGAACCGGGGCTTGAACTCAGGCCCTTGCGCTTGCCAAGCAAGCGCTTATTCTACCGAGCCATCTCCCCGGCCCCCTCTCTTTTCTTTTCAAATCTTCTGTTTCTCTACAAACCAAGCAAATTGAATCTGTAGGTCATGGAGAGAGAATAAATATGAAACCCACAGAGCTATGATTACAGAGTTTTATTTTAGACAGCAGCATTTAAATTTATAATTGTGTTGTTAGGGACATAAGAATTTTTATGGTTAGGTGTCCTGGTCTTTCGCCCTTTCCCTACTCAATGTTTTTAAAACCTCTCTGGCACTGTTTATCTTAGCTGCTGGCATTACTGCTCTTTTTTTTTTTTTTAAGAGAATAAAAAAATAGTAAAAAAAAAAGAGAGAGAAAGAAACAGTACAATGTTTCACTAAACAAATGATAGGAATTCAACAATAGTTGTTATATTGCATATTGTCTTCAAATTAGTTGTTCAGAT
>NDGN011471749.1:0-18739 GCA_002564285.1 Tympanoctomys barrerae | reverse complement strand
GTGGGCTTGAGGGGGACGCTTAGATACACCTGAGGGGCTGACTGGGGCTGTCCCTGAGGTGGCGGAAGGGTGAAAGGAAACTGCACCCTGGGCTGAGCTGGAGGAGAAGGGGGAGGCGGTCTCTGGGAAAATGAGCTGTTGTTTTAAGGGCTTCAGCCATACTGGATGACCACCATAATAGTTCAGCAGCTCATGCCAGGCCAGAACCTAGCAGATATGCCAGTGTACATTAGTGTATAGTGTGGTTGTGTGTGGGCTTGTGACAATGTGTCAGTGTGTTCCTCTATGCATAGGTGTGGAGGTCTTGTGTGTGCACACCTGTGCACATGTAAATGTGTGCATGTATGCATTTGTGTGTACACATTACGCACATGTGAATGAGTGTTGGGGTGTGTATACATGTTCCTATGTGCACACAAGAGCCTTGTGTGCACTGTGCTTGCGTGTGTGCATCATCTGTGAGTGCTTGTGTGTGTATGAGGATGCACAAACATGTGCCTATGTGCGTGCCACGTGCATGTCAGGCGTGTGCCTTCCGTGGTGCTGGAGCCAGCGTGGTGACAGAAGCTTGCATGGCCGTGGCCACACTCTAAAGTCCAGGCACACGGGAAGGATTTCCCCAGAACACCCAGGAGGAGAAGACCGGCAGGGTTCCAAGCTGAGGGGCAGCGTGTCTTCATCCGGGCACCTCCGGAAGCCGAGCAAGAGCCTCGGGTCCCACCTGGAGCCTCT
Organism: Tympanoctomys barrerae; assembly: GCA_002564285.1. NCBI lineage: Eukaryota > Metazoa > Chordata > Mammalia > Rodentia > Octodontidae > Tympanoctomys > Tympanoctomys barrerae. The sequence goes on along the minus strand of NDGN011471749.1, from coordinate 18,007 downwards.
GCAGCAGCTTGAGCAACAGGACGGCAGCCCGCCACAGCCAGCAGGAAGGAGGGGGCTTTCCCGCCAGGACCGCACTTTGCATCTCAGTGTCATGGGCTGTGACAGGAGAGTGCCAGTGTGGGCAGAGAGGAATTTCCAGCCACCACCCATGACACTAAAGTGTGAAGTTCTCTCTCTCTCTCTCCCTCCTTCCTTCCTTGTCTCCCTCTCTCTCTCTCTTTCTCTCTTTTTGAGACACTTTCTCTATACAGCCCAGACTCCCAGCATGCTTCCTGCCTCAGCCTCCCAAGTGCTGGCATTATAGCTGTGTGTCACCTGGCCAGCCTTTACTAAATTATAGTAACAGATATCTCAGGGACAACTTGTGGGAAATAAACATGCCAGGCAGGACCAGGGACCAGAATTCCCACCCAGAGCCTGGGGTGCCCAGCCAGGTGTGCAGTGAGGACCTGTGGGCACAGAGGGAGGAGCAGAGGACCAGAGGGCAGGGCTCTTCCCCACGGGCTCAAGGGCGAGGTGCTAACACCCGGACCCAAGTTGTCAGCAGAGGCCCTGGGTGCACAGCGTGCCTGCTGGGGCACAGGGGAAGCGGGAGTTGGCACTCACGACCTCACAGGGGCCATTTTCCCTTCTCTAGGAAGGTGGGAGCTCCTGGGACCATTGGTTCTCCCTTCCAAAGCCCGGGCCACCCAGTTCTTCCAGGTACCCACCATGCAGGCTTTCAGAGACTCTTCTGCCTCCACACTAGCCTCTGGCTTCCCGCAAAGGTCTCCTTGAGGACAGACCCTAGCCAGAGGCAAGGGCACAGGGCTGTGGGGGGACGCCTAGAGCAGCCCCGTGGCCCAGCATACAGCATACACACATCGTCCTGCAAGTGCTGCAGCCTGGAGGCTGAGGACGTCAGTGGGGCCTGAGAGGGGACAGGATGCTGGGCAGAGATGGCAAGAAAACCACAGGACCCCAGGCGAGCCCTGCATGCCGGGTGTGGGCAGCAGGAGAGAAGAGCTCAGCAGGAAGAGGGTGCTGCTGAGGAGCCCAGGCACCACGCAAAGCTCAGGGCCAGGTGAGGAGGTCAGCAGAGCCCTGGGCCCCAGGCAGAGACACCCAAACTGCATGGAGGCATGGGGCTTCGGCCCCCGCAGACCTGGCTGTGTAACTGAGTCTCCTGCTGAGTGGGAATCGCACAGCTTCCAGCCCTGGCCCAGCCCCAGGGGTCCAGGTCGGTGTCTTGCTCTGAGAGTCACTCACTCTCTTGGCAAAATTCAGCTCCCAGGACCCTACCCTGCAGGATCTGATTCGGGGGGCGCCAGAGCCCGGCATCTCTGTTCCTAACGACTCCCAGGGCCTTCTTAGCCTGTCCAAGGCCTGCTGCGAGGTGCAGAGCAGCATTGCTGCCCGTCCCAGGGTCACCTGTGCCCGCTGTCGGCCCCGCCCCCCTGATGCTAAGCATCCAGGGCTTGGGGGGGTCGGATGCTCACCCTCCCCAAGAAGACAAGGTGGAGCCCAGAGCCCCAGAAACACAAAACCCTCCCCAGCAAGGCCCCTTCCTGCCTGCCCTCCTTTCTCTGGAACCCCTAAGGTCCTCTGGGGTCCCCAACACAGCGGAGCACTCGGCAAAGCACCAGACAGCAGTCCTGGGAGCGCCTCGCCTTCCCAGAGGAAGACAGCGCCTGGGCAGACTCCTGCAGCCGGCCGTGGCCCCTTCCCAGCTGGGCAGCTTCTTCCTTCACCTGCCCTAAGTACGTGGCCTGCTCCAGACTCTGCTCTGCCACCTACTGGCCAGCTTCTGCCTCAGTTTCCTCAGCTGGCAGGTGGGCGTGGCCTCGTACTAATAGCATCAGGAAAGCCAGGAATGTACAGGGCTGGCCAGGGAGCCCCCAGGAAGCCCAGCAGCCCAGCAGCGATCAGCTGACCTCTGAACTCTTCCCCCAGTCTGGCTCGGGTGACGACCGCAGCCTCAGGGCTAAACACCTGCAGCCTGATTCACGGCCTGGGAGTTATACAGGGCTTAGACATTCCGCGACTAGGGGAGAAATTAACAGAATATGCATGACTCGAGAACGACATGGAATTCAAATGTCAGTGTCTGTAAATGAAGTTTTATCAGAACCCTGATCCCAGCCCACTTGGCGCGTGCTATCTGTGGCTGTGTGGTGTGCTGAGACTCCAGGCAGGCCCTAACGAACCCCCTGACTGTTTACCCCGGGCAGCTGGTCGCCTGCTGCCTGCTGAGCACAGGGGCTCTCTTTGGGGTTCTTGTGTGATCCGTGTCATTTGGCCTGCTGCCCTGTGCAGAGCCATAGCGCAGGCTACATGGGAAAAGTGTGACACAGCCAGCCGAGGACAGGGACATTGATCCTCGCAGGAGACCCCACGGAGGTGCCCTCTGTGGCAGTGGGCAGTGTGGCAATGTATGACCGCTGGCATGTGCAGGCATAGGACAGCTGGGCTGGCAAGGGGCCTGGATGGTGAGGAGGAGCCAGGCTGGGCCAAGTGCAAATGCCCTACCCTGCCTTGGACCACAGGCCAATTATGAGAGCCCCTACCCATCTGGGGTTCCCTGAGTGGGCGCTGAGGCCACACAAGGATGTTTCCAGCCACCACCACCCCTGCCTGCCAGGGGTGTGTCACTGGCCCGTCTGGCTCCACTTGAACTACGCATGAGCTGTATCTAATCAACTGAAAAGTAGACCCAAGGATTCCTCCCTGGGGGTGGGTGGACCCGGCCCTGTCCTGGGGTGGGTGGGTGTCACTGTCAGTTCTCACCCAGATGAAGCATTTGGCATGCCACGGAGAGCTGTTTGGGTAGGAACAGAGGTGAACTCGGCCGAGGCTGACCTTGGGCTCTGACCAGGCCTTCAGCTGGGGCAGGAATTTCCCAACCTCCCTCTCGCCGCAGGACTGGCCCCGCCCCTGGACAGGCAGGACAGCATTCTGCCCAGGTGCAGCTTGGGTTGGTTGGTTGGGGCTGGGCCGGCCCACAGGTTGTTGACTGCACGGGAGCTATGAAGAGGCTCCGCAGTGGAACCTCCCAGAGGCGCCCAGGTCCCTGGCCAAGACCCCAGGAGGGCCTGGCTGTCCCTCCTTCTACTCAAGGAGGTGTGGGTGGAAGGGGGCCCCTGGCCATCAGAGGCTACACAGTCCCAAACCATGCTGCCAGGTGCAGAAGGAGGAACCCCCTTCCCCGTGCCAGTCCTGGGCGGCCGCTGTGGCCTGCAGCCTCTTGGCTCTCTCTATCGTTGGGGACACTTATGTGTGAAGGATGCCGGATCCATGAGGCAGTTAGGGCTATGCTGAGCCTGGGAGCTGGCAGGAGCTGCTGAGGCCGGGCTGCGAGGCGGTCGTGGCTCTGGAGGGCCGTCCTGGAACCTGCCCTCTGCTGAGCCCTCCCACCGCATCTGTCCCTCCCCAGACCCTGTCCAGCCTTGCCTGCCTCTGGGCAGCCACTGTGGATCCTGAACTAAAGCAGTCTGTCACTCTGGGCAGAAGCGGGGAGCCCCAGGTACCCAGCACCCCGTGTCCCGAGTGCCAGGCCCTGCCTGGTAGGTATGTCTATGGGGTCCTTCTCAGTGGTTCTGAGTATCTTCACACAACTGCGTGGCATACGGCCTCGTGTCTCCTCCCTGGCCAGCAGCAGTTATAACCACTAGTGGCCTTGCCTGTGTCCCAGCAGACCTCACAGGGTTCTCTGTGCCACATGCCGTAGCCAGGGGACCTGCTGAGTGGCCCTTCTTGGGGCACTAGCCCCAGCTTCTTGAGACAGTCCAGGGGCCCAGACCCCCAGAGATGACACCACCATGCCCATGGTGTCCCTTAGGCATCAGCCAACAAGATGTCACACTTGCAAAGGCTCAGGGTGAGGCCCACACAGAAGTCACTCTAAAGGAGAAAGGGGCAGCCCCTCCACCCCAGTCCCATCTTCCCAGGTTCCAGGACTTAATTTTCAAGCAAAACTCTGAATGGGAAGCAAGTATTTATTTGCAAGGATACCTGGGTAGGGTCAGCTCAGCCTGGGCCACATCAGGTGGGGAAGTGTCTAGCTCCTCGGGCACCTGCCCACTTGGGCCCCCACAGCACTCGGGGCTTTGCTTACTTGCAGCTGGCCTGCTGGCCCTCCCCGGGCCTCCCGCTGGGTCCTCGGCGTGGCTGCTGTCCTCCGGCCAGGCAGGGCGGTGCGATCAATGCGCAGCTACAGCTGGTTGAAGGGGACCAAATCCATTGAACAGTTGATTTGGTTCCATTTTACCAGCTTCAGCAAAGCATTCGGCTCCCGGGTCCACGGGGAACTGCACCTTCCGCAGAGAGGGCGACTACACCAGGAGGGCATCTGGCTGGAGAGGGGGCAGCACCGCCTGGCACCGGCCCTTGGCTCCACCTTCCCATGAACCACCTAGGCTGAGGGGCTCCCGGGAGATGTTCAGGACTCAGTATGAGGGCCCACATATGCCTGTGCACACACGCACACACACACACACACACACACACACACACACAGAGTCATATATTCATGACCTCTCCCCAATGGCTCCTCTTCTGTGAGGGCCAAAAGGTGTCGGAAGGGTCAGCCAGGCAGGTGGCGCCTGTGCCCTGGGGACCCCTGCCTTTTGCATTGGACTTGAAGCAGTGACACCCTGCCTCGTCACCAGCGTCGACCTTGGAGGCAACCAAGACCCCTGGGCTCCTGCCTGTGGCGAGCAGCTTCTGGGGCTTAGGAGCCCACAGCTTGGGCCTGTGCTGCTGCCCTCCCCAGCGCACCCAGCACGCGCTTCCAGCTAAGCGGAGTCCGGACAGGCTCTCTCGGTAGGCAGGACCAGACGGCGGGCTCTTCACACAGGGGAGGGACGCTTTGGAGGGAGAAGGCTGGATCGCTGTGGGGAACCCCACTTCACACGGCCTGAGAGGTACAGTAGGAAAGCTGCGAGCCCATGCCCGGCCCTCACTGGGGCCCTGCGCCCTCGCCCCAGTCCTGCAGCCCTGCCAGCTCCCCTTAGTGACTAGAACATTCCTTTTTAAAATATTAGTTTGAAAAGTGCCCAGGGGCTGGCGAGATAGCTCAGCAGGCTAAGCACCTGCTTAAGCAAGCACAGGGACCAGGGTTCAATCCCTGGCACCACATGCCATGCCAGCCCCGCCCCCAGATGCTCTGAGCAGGCGACCAAGTCCAGGCGTGGTGGCACACGCCTATAATCCCAGTACTGGGGAGGCTGAAAACAGGAGGATCACTATGAGTCCAAGCTGTGTGGTGAGACCCAGTACTAAATATATTGAGAGAGAGAGAGAGAGAGAGAGAGAGAGAGAGGTCCCTAGAACTCATAAGCTAAAAGCTCGGTCACAGGCTGTCCAGCTTTGGGTATTCACTGGATCACGGGCCCTAACTCCATCACGAGGTGGGATCAGCGCTTGGGGCGCAGCTGGCTGGAAGGGAAAGGTCACAAGGGCGCAGCTGTGGGCTGTCAGGCCCGGCCCTTCCCCCCTGGCCCGCTCCCGCCCCTCTCTGAGCCTGGCTGCAGGTGGGAGCGCTCTCCTCTGCTGAGCCGCTCTGCCTCGCCTCAGCCACAGATGGTCGGCCATGGACTGAAGCCTCGGAAGCCAGGACCCAGAATGAACTTCTCCTCCTCGGGACTGGCTTTCCAGCAGCAGAAATCCACTGACACACTCATCCATCTTGAGCAGGAGCAGACTGGCAAACACAAGGATCTGAGTTCAATCCCTGGTTCCGCCGAAAGAAGGAAAGAAAGAAAGAAAGAAAGAAAGAAAGAAAGAGGCGGAGTGGCTTTGGCAGTGTGGGGGACACCATCCTGTGGGTGTGCATGGATGTCCCTCTGGAGCACAGCCTGTCTTGAGCAGCACAGGGCGGCCACTCCTCAGTGCTGCAGAGTGCTTCTCTCCATCCGCCCCGGAAGGCTGCAGGGCCAGGCTGCACTGCCATGCCTATCCCAGGGCCCTTTGGGAAGGGAGGGGCAGGAGGCACCCATCCCCGTGCCCGCTCCAGCTCCAGGGTCCTTGATGCCTTCCCCAACCACCCCTGCCTCAGCAGCCCCCGTGCCCCACAGCCAAAGCTCGGTATTATGCTGCCCTGAAGGCCTCCCTGGGGCTGCAGGGCCACCAGCCTTGCACCCCACTAGAGCAGGAGGGTGCTACCGCAGCACCCTCAGCCCCACACACTCCTCTCTTTACTCTGGGTGAAGGACAAAAGCCAGCCTCCTGCCAGCCCCACCTGTCCTATAATGAAAGCACCTTGGGACCTCACCACAGCCTCACGTGTCTACACATCACCACGTGGGTAGTCCCAGTGGAGCAGGCCTGACAAGCAGCAGCAGACTCGGCCACCACCGGATCTGGCCCTGAGCCTCGGCTGCTTGGGGACAGGGCATCAAGGAAGAGGATGTGGATACTGCCACCCTTGGGCACGAATCCCACCCCGGGACAGTTCTGCGCTGCTACTGCAGGGCCCCGCCCTTGCTGGCCCTGGCGTCCCCTTTGGCCCCTGTGAAGGCTCTGACTTCTGCCCAGCTGTGCCCAGATTTGGCGGAGTTCCCCAAATAAGCAGACCTTTGCACTTGCACCAAACTGTCCTCTCCTGCCTGGCGCTGTCCCACCACACTCCTCAGGGTCTCCTTCTCGTCACCACGTGCCTGGCCCGTCCCCATCCAGTACCATCTGTGAAGCCAAGCAAGGGGACAGGAGCCTGAGGCCAAGGGAACACAGGTCCCCTATCATCCCTCTGCCTGGTTAGGGAAGAGCCGGCCTTCACCAATAAATACACTTGGCAGAAGGTGGTCACTGCACGCACAAGGCACCACGGCACGTGGGTGCTGCAAGCCCACGTGGCGTGGCCATGTGTGCCCAGCAGTGAGTCAGGTACACCACGTGGCTGTTACTGTGGTGGTTCACCACACGCAACCCTGAACTCCCTGGGGGCTCAGGGTAGCCCTAAACACCGTGGCTGTTGCCTCCTGCGGTTGCCCCATGCCCTGGGGTGCTCATCCAAGTCACCCAGTTAGGAGGGCGCTGAGGCGGGGCAGCACCCTGCCCGGGCCAGATCCACCCACCCTGCAAGCCAGCCTCCCCCCACTGGCCCATCCAGGAACAGTCCTGGTCACTCTCTTCCAACAAGCAGCCAACACACTGGCTTGAGGCTGAAAGGGGTTAGCTATGGGCTGTGGCCCTGAGAGAACCAGGGCTGTGTCCACAGCTGGGCCCCTGGGGCCCCTGGGGGCTTTCCAGACCTTGCGGTCACCTGCCTTGCTTGGGTACTGCTTTGGTGGGCAGAGACCTCTGACCCGTGGATCTCACCCACCATCAGGGCTGCCCAGGGACAGTCCCATTGCTCCTCCAAAATTTCTTATGAGGTTTCCTTTGAGAAAGGCCAAGATCCTAACATCCCATAAGCCACCTGAACTTCCTCCGTGGCCCACGGACCACGTGCTCCAAAGAGCACAACTTCCAAAGACCACTGTGCTCCTCTCGGGCTCAGGACCCTGCCGCCGCAGCCCTCAGCTGCCCTGTCCTCTCCCCAGCCCTGGGTCCTCTCAAGCTGCTGCTCTCAGCCCTCCACAGCCCTTATTACACGGGTCACTCCTGTGTGGACCATCCTGCTATGAGTCCTCCAAGCCACAGGACTGCAGAGACCTCCAGGCAGCAGCAGAGTGACCCCCACCGAACCCCCGTGCTCACTAGAAACGCACTTGCCAAGCAAGGGCACGGGCAGCTCCGGGCTGCTGCTGGGTGCCCAGGTCTTGGTGCCAGGCCCGGCAAAAAGACGCCCAAGTGTGGGCTGGGGGGTGTAGCCCTTCCGGGCCAGCAGGGCTGCGCTGGGTCCCGGGCTCGGCTGCCTTGGAAACTCTCCTGGGGTGCCAAGGAGAACTAGGCAGCAGCTACTACTGCTTGTGCCTTTTATGAACCAAACGGTTAAATGGGTTTTAAAACATCTGCTGATGGAGTCATCCCACACAGGGAAGTACACTCAGCGTTTTTAAGCAGCAACTGATACTAGACACAGATAATCGCTGCTGAAAACCCCGCAGCCCTGTTACAATCAATGGAAAATTAGGTGCTGGGAAAATGTGCTATGTGTCCAATTAGTTATAATTGGAGCAGACAGTGATATAGACAAAGACTGTAACAGGCGGTGCACCCCAGAACCCCCCCCCCGAGGGGTCCGCCTCACCCCAGTAGCCCCGTGGGGTGGCCACGTGGTGGGATAGGAGGCCAGCCGCCACCTCCTCCTGGAGCATTCCCGCATGCGATAAGGACCCTGCTGGAGCAGCTGCACCAGCTGTCCTCAGGCCTGACTTCTGGGGCAGAGCATGACTCCAAGCTGGGAGTCCTTGGGGCCTCCGTGGCCACACCGAGTCTTGGGAAGTGTGGAGGACAACGGCTCACGGGTCAGGTGGCTACGTGCATGATGCCAGCCCTGTGGGGCCTGTGGCCCCTGCCACCCCATGGCCTGTCACAGCTTGGCAGGGGCCCCTGGCCACTTGTCCCTCTAGACTAAGACGGCACTCACAATGCCTGCCTAGGACATTGGAGACGGAAACCACTTTGGCCAGAAGCCGTCACTTGCCTCAGCACACTGAGCACCTCATGGCCAGCATCCTCTATAAAGATAAGACACCAAACACCTTCTTACTGAAGGACAGTCCACAGCGGTCACACCTGCAGCCAAAGCCACTGCCCTCAGAGGCCACAGAGCAGAGCCAACTACACCCTAGACCACCATCATCACAGAGACCAGGGCCTGGGCAAAGGCAGGGGGTGGGGACCCTCCACCCTGCCCCTCCAGCCCCGTCCACTCCCGCACCGCAGGGCAGGGCAGGCAGGCTCCCCAAGCTCCTCCTGCCCTGGGGGACATCACCAAAGACTATATGGATGCTTTCTTTTTCTTAACTACGTAGCTTTTAAAATTTAAGTATCAAGGGGCCGGGAAGATAGCTCAGTGGAATAAGTGCTTCCCTGGTAAGCACAAGGGCCTGAGTTCAATCCCTGGTTCCGCAAAAAAAAAAAAAAAAAAAGAAAAAAGAAAAGAATTAAGCATCAAAATCTAATACTTCTCCATGCAGCAGCATGACCTATTAGCACTCCAACTCACCATGAAATTAATTTTTAATTGTAAATTTTGGTTAATTATTAAAATAGCCAAGAATCATGGCTAGCCCGTGGGTTGTAGCAACCTTGCATGCGCTGTCCTACAGGAGGCTTCTGAGGCTTCCACTTAGAGTGGTTAGACCCCATGGGGCAAGCTCCAGAGAGACCCTGACTCCCAGCGCAAGCAGCCCCATTCCTTAGAACCAGCAGTGCTGACTCAGCCAATTGCCAACAAGCCCCGTCCAGTTCAAATCCATAACTTTTCTGTCTGTTAAAAAAAAAAATGTATTTTTTCTCAACACTGATAAAAGTTTAATACAGAGTGGCCCAGGTTTTTAATAAACTTGTCAACAAAAGAGCATGGCAAATTGATAGGGCCCTTCCTAGAGATAAATTTTGCCTCAAATAGACCCACAGAGCAGGGGGCAGGGCGAGGAGAGGCAGGACCCGAAGGGGCACACTGTTGTTTCGCTGTTCTTTGCAAAAAACAGCAAGACGGATCTCTGTGTCTCCTTATCTCAAAGAGAGAGCCGGCATGCACACTGGCTTCACGGCAGAAAGAAGGTGTCGCAGCTGAGGACGTGATCACAGAGCCCTGAGGTCACGAGGAGGAGGGGGCCACAGTACAGAGGCCGATGATGTGTCCCCAGGTGAGAAGAGCCACGAGTCACAGATGGCACAGGCAGGCACGGGGGCCACCCGGTTCCACAGGCACCCTGCACCCATCCACCTGCAGAAAGGGACCCACAGCCCCCAGAGCTGAGCCCAGGGATGGGGCAGATAAATGCGCAGCGGGCCCCTGTGGCCCTGCGGTGCCAGCCATGCACATACCAGCCCCTGACTTCTGCCTCTGCGAGGCTGTGCTTAGGGGCACCGCATGGGGACCCCTGCACCCTCACTTAAGGCCATCTGTCCATGGGGCTCTCCAGGTGCTTGAAAAGCCGCTGTTAGAGACTCCCTCGCTGAGCTGAAGGTGAGCCACAGAGCTTGCCTCGGAAGGAGCTCAAAGCGTGCCGCAGCGTCCTGTGCAGGAGGGAGCATCCGGGGCAGACGGGCTGTGGGGTCCCTACTTCTCCTGCAGTGGGCAAAGCAGCAGCCAGGGCCCACCTAGACCCAGCACCCGGAAAGGCAGGCGAGAAGGGGGCTCAGCCTCGCCCAGGCCAAAGCTGCCGCTGCCCACCACGAGCACCCCGGGGAGGGGTGGGGCGCAGGGGCAGCCTAGGGCTGTGGCCCCAAGTCACCTGAGCTCAGCCACCAGCCCCTCCACGGGACAGCTGAGCGTGTGGACTATTTATACTAGTCGTGGCTAGCAGGGAGATGCACACGGCCCTGTGACCATATCTGGGCATGACTAAGGGCACACAGGCTTGCCAGGGGCACAGGACCCAGGCGACACATCTGCCCTGGGTGTCCTTCAGCCTCACAAAGTCCCCACAGGCCCCTCACGACAGGCTCCAGGACAGCTGCCATTGCTCCTCCCTGCAGTTAAAAATACCCCGGGTTACTGTCCCTCTTCCCAGAATCCGCCCTCCAAGCATGTGCGCACACACACACCTGGACGCGCATCTGCCAGCCCAGCCCAAGCCTCACAGCTCCTGCGCCAAGCGAGGGTTTGTCCTCTAGGGGAAGGACCCCAGAAGCTCCACCACTTTGGGGGACCACCTCCTAGCTGGGAGAGCGACCCCTCCATGCAGCACTCCTGCGGGGGCTTCTGTCCCTGCTCTCTGCCTGGTGGGCTCAGTGATCTGCGAGGCTCTGTCTCCTGCTCCCCTCTGCAGCAGCACCCAGCCAGGGTGGCCCGCTTGGAGGAAGGCAGAGCTGGCCGAAGCAACTGTGCCTCGCCAAGCCTAGGGAGTCGGCCCGGTTTCCCAGCCTCTGCGGAGGCCCTGATGTGCTGTGCGGAGCTGGCTGTGAGCTGCTGGCGGTGGCCTCCCAGCCCTGCCCTTGAGGCGCATGGCCCTGCATGCGCCTACAGCTGCGCTGCAGCACCCAGCAGCCTCCAGCAGCAACCGGCCCCACTTCTGCAGCAGCTACTGCAGCTCCCACCCTTGCAGCAGCGCCTGCCCAAGGTCAACTGGCCTGGGACGGGAATCACCGACAGCAGTCCTCACGGGATACTGGGGGCCCTCCCAGCCCAAGCTCTGGCCAGCCAGTAGCTAGGCCCAGGAAAGGGCAGACTGCACCCTGCAGGCCCTGCTGGCCTTGCCCCTTCCCCTTCCACCTGTTCCTGGTGGGATGCAGCCAGGATTCCAGGCACAGAAGCTGGCACACAAGGCCGGGTCCCTCAGGAAGCCATGTGCTGAGGGGCCCAGTCATCCCTAGGGGACACTCTGCTCCCAGAACAGGCCTGGTCTCCCTGAGGAGGTGTCCCGCCCTTGGGCACCCACAGCTGGGAGCTGGGCAGCAGTGTCAGAGGGCTTCAGCAGACAGACACGCACAGCAGTGTAAGCGGGTACAAGTTCCTCCGATTGCTGGCTTACCCTTCTGGCTAAGGTGGCAGCAACTGATGCAGTTCTACCACCCTGCCCACCCTCCCACCTTCCTGGCCCGACAGGCCCCTCCTGGCCAGGATCTTTTCCGCCATGCCCTAGCCTAAAGATTACTTCACTTCTCTCTTTTTTAAATCAGTGCATGGGGGGTACTCAATTCAAGCTATGCTCACTTTGACTTGGCTGCAGCAGCTAAAGTACCCGTCCTGTGGTCAGTCTAATCACGCTTAGTAACAGGCAATTCTTCAACACAATATTTGTCATGCGAGGTCGACAGTTCTAGATGAGACTGCTGAGCCTCCCGCTATGAACGCTCTTACCAGGCCCACCCCCGCTTTGAAATGCTCATGCAATAAACGCTTTATTGCACTTGATGCACTTGTACTAAATTCAAGTCGCTGGCACCCTCACCCTCTAGAAGGACTGCCACAGCTTAGTGGGCCACCTAGCTACAAGAACATGAGGGCACTTGTCAGACCTGTGCCTGTGCCCGCACGGCAGCTCCTGGCTGCCTGCAGACTGCTGCAGCCTCCCGGGAGGCCCGCTCCTCTCTCCGAACTGGTCGTCCTCACATGCCGAAGCTCCATGCGGAACGGAACATAGCTGAGTTTGGGGACACAGTACAGAGAACCTCGCTGGTTTGCTGGCTGAACCGAGACGCCCCTTGACTCTTGAAGCTACAGTTCCCCAGCAAGGCCCAGACCGTGTCTGAGTGCTGTGATCCCAACACTTCCAGAGGATTCTGGAGAACTCAAGGGCTCCCGAGGGTGCGCCCCTGACCTAGCGAGCGCAGAGAAGGCGGCGTGAGTGTTCTCATACAGCTGCAAGCACCCCAGTCTCAGAGCTGGCAGGAGCACCCCAAGGGGATAGAGCATCACCTCTGCCCCCCCAGTCCCCACACGCTCTCCTTTCTCCTCCAGAGTCCCCATCCCTGGCATTATGCCTGGGTGGCGTCATCCTGGAAAAGTCCTGCGGAGGGCACAGGCTGCGCCTCTTCCCGTGCAGAGGCCCAATGGAACAAGGTCTTGGCATCCGCGGCGTTGGTGCTGGGCCCTGCTTACAGAAGGACGTGGAGGCCCTGCACAGGGTGCCCCAACCCTCAGGTCCTGAGTGTCCTCAGGGCAGCAGCCCGCGGTGAGTGACACATGCTGGAAGAGGGGCTGGGCGTCCAGGGAGGAATGCAAGAGATGCTCATTTTTAATTCAGCAAGTCGAGACCAGAGGAGATTTATGGCCAGCAGGCCACGGCTCACTCCCTGCGACCCTCCAGCTTTACTGCTCAGTCAAAGCTAATTCCAAAACACTAATGCTTTTATTTAAACACCACATCCTGCAATAAAGCTTTAATGTACGACAGACACATCTCGCGGAAGTCAGTGGTATGTCTGTGGCCGCCCGCGGCCCCAGTGGCTGCGCGCTGCGCTACTTCCCTCCCTGTGGCCGGAGCTGGAAGCGTGTAGGGCAGATGACCTTCCAGCGGTGCTGGGCACTGGCTCTTCTGGAGACACTGGCCAGAAGGGAAGCAGCGAGCAAGGACAGCGCTACCTTCTCACAGCCACGCCCACCACCAGCACCCCAGGGCAGAGGTCACAAGCAAACACAGCCTCCGAAGAGGACTTAGAGATTGGAAGGGACTTGCACTAGGGAGCCAGCACCTCAATGAGTCACCTTGAGACTCCCCAGGCAGGGGAGCCTCCCGTGAGCTCGGACTGCCCTGGTGCCTTGGTCCTGGGATCCTTGGAATGGTTACCCCCATACCCATTGCTTGCAGCAGCTGATGCAGGGGGCCTGCCTGCCTCTCCTGATCACACTGCCACCGAGGCTGGGGGCAGGACAGGCAGCTGCACCTGCCACATGCAGTCACAGCCATGCTAGGGCTGGAAAGCAGTGCTAACACAGGCAGGAAGGGTCCCAGCCTGTGGAGGGGATGGTCTGTGTGGCGGCCTCCACTTTGAAACCCAGAAATGAACCACAGTTGCCCCGCCACCCCAGCAAGGCCACCCAGACTGCCTCAGAGCACTCTGCCCTTTCTCTGGCCCAAGAAGGTCCAGCCCTGTGGAAAAGGCTTCCCAGTTTCAACCTGTCCTCACTGCCTGGGACTCACAGGATGTCAGCTCAGCCTTTTCCCCCAGTGAGACAGGCTGGCACCAAAGCAGGCAGGACGGTGGGCTGGAGCAGGAGTCCTGGCCCACATGCGGCTTTCTGCAGAAACCTCACCAACCTTCACCACAAAAGGCACTTTTGGATTTGATGGAAAAGAAAAAACAATGTTGGCTGGCTGCAGGTAGGACAGAATGAGTCCGGAGATCTGGTAAGTTCAAATCACCCCAGGCCTCCAGAGCACACTGTGGGCCCCGCATGGGCAGGCTCAGCCCCTTCGTCTTAATCTCCATGGTGGTCAAGGCACTGCGGGAAAAGGAGGGTCCTGGGGCCACTCCTGGGCTGGCAGTCTCCGTGCGGGGCTCTCTGGCCCCTCGGCCCTCCACCTGTGCAGCCACGGAGCCCGGATAGCAACCAGGAGGCATTGCTTCCTCCAGGGCATCCCCATATGGACAGAGGTGGCTTTTCTCCTTCACATCCCACATCTCACTCCTCCTTTGGGGAGCCCCTGTTCTTCCTGCACCTCTTACAGGCTCCTGCCCCTGACCACACATGGTCCTGTCAGCTGTCGAATGGCCTTTCGGGATGGCAGAAGTGCAGCCTCTGGAGCTGCCACCACCCTAGTCTCCAAGCCAAGACCCCATGGCCCCCAGCCCCTGCCAACTGTACACAGGACCCCACGCCTGCCCCAGGCCATCTCCCCTCTGCCGCAGTCAGCACACTGAATATTTAATGTCTGATGAGCGCTTCCACCTGCTGACACAGGCAAAGTGACAGAACAATGCCGGCAGGGACACGGATGTCCCGCCGCCAGGCAGCCTCGCCCAGCCCTCGCCTGGCCGCAGCCTGTCTCTTGGTTCCCCTGAGCCTGGGCGGCTGGCCGAGGGCTGGGCCGCTCCTCGGAATGGCGACAGAGTCCCTGGCCTGAAATACATACTTCTTTACATTCCATAGCTTAGCAGGTCCACATGGGCATATAAAGAAGTATGTTTCCCAAGCAGGTCATTCAGTAGCCGGGCGTGCGGCCTGGGAAGCAGGGGCAGGAGCCGGCCCCACCCCAGAGAGAAGGAGAAGGCCGCAGCACCTACCCCATCCCACAGCCTGAGCCCTCTGGCCTGGGTCAGGACACCCTTTCTTCCATCACCAACTTGCACTGCACTCCTGTCTGTCTCTCTCACTTACATGTACACACACACGCACACACACACACACACACATACACACACACACTGCAGACCAGAAAGTGTCAAGAATCCAATAACCTTCCTGAACAGTTGCTTACTTAGGCGTCAAAAGAACAAGACAAGACTTCCTGCGCTCATCCCGGAGGCGGGAGTGTTGTCCACTGCCTAGATTTCAGAGACAGCACCATGCTCACTCTCCTCTGGGCCTCCTGTCCCTGCCAAGGGCAGCAGGGACCGAGAGAAGAGGTAGGAGCTCGGGAATAGCTGGCTGCTCCCAGCAGCATGGGCCTGCCACCCTCAAGGGCCAATGACCTTCTCCAGGAGCTGGACAACTCCGCTCTCTGCACTTGCCAGGGAAGCACTTATTCCACTGAGCCATCTTCCCGACCGCCAACTTCGCTCTCTGTGGATGCCTGAGGAGCCCCTCATGCGGGGAGGCCGCCTGAATGGCCCCAGAAGTGAGCTGGGAAGCCTTACCTGGGCAGCTGTCAGCTTCATGAGCAGGTCCCTGGTGAATCCTGCCTCCCCAGATGAAAGTCCCCAGGAGGAGGGCTTGGTGAAGATCTCAGTGAGAAAGACAGTCATCCATGGACTTCATGTCCCCAGAAATGGGCTTCTGAGAGGCGACCACTCCTGGCCACTGGAGAGCACCTAGCTCTGGCCTCCAACTCCTTGGGCTCCCCTTCCCTCTCTCTTGCACCCTCAATCCCCTCCTGGCTTCTTGGGGAGCTGCTTGTGCCCTGTGGTGCAGCGAGGCCTCCCTGAATGGTGGTGAGCAGGCAGCCCAGCCCAGTGCCCAGGGCCCAGCACACCACACACCATCCCTGCAGGGCCAGCCCCTCGCCCAGCCTCCAGCAGCTCCCATCAGTACCAGTTGACATGGGCTACAGTGCCAGTCCCGGCCTCAGCAGGGCCCGCCTTCCTGGTTCTGAGTTCCCCATTCACACCCGCTTCTAATGTACCCATTAAAGAGAGTTTAAACTTAGCAAGTACAAGTGGAGCCCTTCAGAATCCAAAATCACATCAATATTTTCCCATTGCATTTTGAAATCTCTCTGGAAGTGAAAGAGAATCCCATCTCCCCTGTTAACTTCCACACCCAGTGAAGAGCTGGCACTCTGAAAAATATGAAGAGGCCAATGGGACCTTACAGTTAGAGAGGCCGCCCTCAGTCTGGAGGAAGAGGAGGAGGAGAAAGCCCGAGGGGCTTGAAGGCCTCAACACCGCCCTGCCCCCGGGGTGAGGCCTGCAGGTGAGCTGCAGGAGCCTGGGAGGAGAGTGTCAGGTCAGGTGCCCGTGCAGAGGCAGAGCGAGGACAGGCTGCAGGCTGCAGGGAGCAGGCCAGCACAAACAGGATTTGCTGAGTGGGAGGGTCCAGCTGGGCCCCCAGCCTGATGTGGGGCTGGAGGGAGGCCCTGGGACCCAAGAGGATGTCCAGTTCTCCCTTGTCAGCAAGATGATGTCCAGCATGACCTGATGCCCCCACCCCTGGGAGATTGCAGCCCAGAGGGTGTCCGGACTCCCCGTCCTGGGGCCGGGGCACCACAAAGCCCGCAGCGTGCAGGGGCACCTGAGCACATCTCCCAGGTCCCTGGGCTGTGGGGACTGCGGCAGGTAGGGCTGGCGTGAGTCCCCCAGGGTGGGGTGTGGGGTGTGGCAAAGTACCCCACACAGGAAGGGGCTTCCGGGCAGAAGAGCGAATCTGGTGTCCCTTTCCCATGTGGCTGCTGTCATTTCTCATTTCCATGTAGCCAAGGATAGGAAAGGGCAACAGAGACTGCCCAGCTCCCTTCTTCCTGGGGTGCCCCTGGCAGCCATGAGCTGCTGCCCTGACCCAGAGAGCCTCGGAATGGGTCATGGAAGTGAGAAGGCAGCCTCCACCTCCCAGCCTCCCTCCAGGTTCAAGCCCACGCCCCAGCCCTAGGCGTTCATTCTGGGGGCACCGGGGGTCAAGCAGAAACTGGGGGTGGGGGTGCAAAGGGCAGGAGAGTCAGCGCAAACCACCCTGAGTCCACAAGCGCTGCTGCCCACTCACAAATGAAGCAGCCACTTCCCCAAAAGTTTTCCACCTGAGCAGAAGAGCAGCATCAGCGGCCTCCTGGCAGACCTCAGCAGGGAGGGCTGTGCCCCACCCCGCCCCCTCACACCTGCTCCCGCCCAGCCATGCGGAAGCCATGCTTCCTCGCAGGGCTGCCACGAACCCAGACCCAGACGGCTCTCCGGAGCCCCCGTCCCCAACCAGGAGTGCACTTCCCTGGAAACGCTGGGCTCAGGCACCTTCCGGACCCCGAGGCCTGGGAGAGCCCCGGAAATCCCGAGCCCCAATCAGGATTAGCCTGCCGGCCTTGCATGGGGAATCCCCGCCCCCACTGGCCCCTCCGCGGTCAATGCTGCAAGTTCCAAGGTAAGTTTAGCCACGATCCAAGCCCTGGGATCAGGGCTTGCTGCAGTCAAATGAGCTCCCCTGTCCCCCACCATCCCGCCCCCCCGCCCCCAAGCTACGACCCCTATCCACGCATGCAGCACCAGGCGCCGGGGGCGGCAGAGCCCGCATGTCAAAGTTCCCGCATCCCGGCTAGACTCGCCCGCCCAGCCCTGCCGGCTGCTGGCTCTGCAGTTTTCCGAATGTGGCTGGTGCCACGCGCCAAGAGAAAACTCCAGGCACAGCGTCCGAGCCTCTCGGCGCCAGCACCCACCTTGCCGGCGGGCACACCCCCACCGCAGCACGGGCAAGTTTACAGGGACCACCCCAGAGGGCGGGCGACTGCAACCGTGGGCTGGGGGACTCACCGGGAGCCCGGACGCCCTCCCGGCTGGGCTGGTGACCGCGGCGGCGGCAGCGGTGGCTGCGGGCGCAGGGTCGCGGCTCCCCGGGAGATGCTGCAGCGGCAGCAGCGCCTGCCGCCTCCTCCCGGAGCCGATTGCGAACGCAGGGGTGGGGGCGGGCCGAGCTCCCGCGTCCGCACTTGGGGGGAGGCAGAGAGAGAAAGAAGACACCAGCACCCCATCTCCGCACCCCTGCCCCCCACCCCTCCTGCAGCAGCGCAGACTTAGCAGAGCAGGGAGCTCCTGAGAGAGAGGGAGGGAGGAAGGGAGGGAGGGGGAGAGAGAGGGGGAGAGAGAGAGAGAGAGAGAGAGAGAGAGAGAG
>NDGN011471746.1:0-23013 GCA_002564285.1 Tympanoctomys barrerae | reverse complement strand
CTTCAGCATGTTTTTGAAACTAGCAGCTAATTGGTAGGATTCTCACCCTGACTAACTATATATACTGATACCTGTGAACAACTGCACTGAAGATAGCAATGTGTAATACTAGGGTTATGCTTGGAACACCTGTCAGTCTGTTCTTCTAAATAGGTACTGCTTGTCATGTCATACCAAATACTGGTACACTGTCCCACAAGTAAATGTTTTTTTTTTAAAAAAAAAAGGTGATAAATGACAACAAGAGGCAGGAAAAAAATATATCATGGGACTGTCCTGCTGCAATGCTGTATATGGCTAGATTTCTAAATTTCTATCTTTGTTTCTTTCTTTCTTTGATACAGGGTCTTGCTACATGGCTCGGACTCTTAGTGATCCATCTGTTTCAGCCTCCCCTGCACAGTGATTACAGGCACACACCACAACACCCATTTTCAGTGGCCAGTTTGTCAAGGGCCAGCACAGCATGCAATACCTAGGATCCAACCCAGAACCTTGTGCTTGCCAGACAGGAGCTTAGACCAACAAGCTATCTCCCCAGGTCCCACAAGACCATTTTTAGAAATCATGTCTCAGTCCATTGGTCCAGATTCCTTTCTCTTTATCTTTTCACATGTTCCTCAACACACGTAAACATATATGCATCACTATACATGTGGACACATAACACACACACACACACACACACTCGCACAGTCCTGGACTCCACAGCATGCAATCAATAGGATCCTGATTTGCTAGATTTTTCATTTTGTTACAAGAAAATTAATCTTTTATAAATCTGAATCACTTGTACAACATTTTCCCTGATGTGAATTACTTACATTCTCATCCTTATGTGGCAATTTTTATTTACTTTTAGGAACAACCTAGAATAAACTTCCTCTTTGAATTCTATGTGAAGAGTCATGTTGTATATAATAAATGAGCTGCAGTGTGGGGGCTCTTTGGGGCTAGATTCTGTGGTCTACAATTCAGGTAAGACAGAGTGGGCTGATTCTTGGCTAGAATTGCTCATGCCTGTTGAGTTGGCTACTGGGTCTACTAGGGCCTGACTGGTCTGGGATGATTCATTTACATTTCACATGGTTTCTCACTTCCAGCACATGAGACTGAGCTGTGTAAAGTGAAATCAAGTGAGATTATACAAGAGCAAGCTGGTGTGGGAAAGACCATGCTAAGCCCTCGCTAAGAACTAATGTAACAGTACTCCTGCTATCTTCTATTCATCTGAGCAAGTTTCAAGGCCAGCCCAGAATTCGAGGGATGAGACAATAGGCTTGCCTCCTCATGGATTGAACCATAAAGTCACTTCCTAAAGCGGTGGTGGTAAACCTATAGCAGACAGCTTGTTTTTCTTTTAAGACAAAAGATGTTCATGCATAAGGTCTTTTTAATGAAAACTTCAGTAGTCAGGCTTGCTTGCAGTGTTGGCACTTTATGATAATAAATAAGTGGGTTTGGGGTTAGAGTTGGGCACTCAGCTCTAAAATGTTCACAATTACTGCCCTACAGGACATGGATACAAGGCTGAGTAGAGAAAAATATAGCTATTTATGTATCCAAACTGTTAAGAGTTCCTTTGTTCTTCTAGAGTACATTAGTAGATTTATAGCACATTTCCCTACAGTCTACCTCTGTCCTTTCATTATGCCTTTCAACGGCTATATGCTTCCAAGGACATATGGCTTTTCTTTATTTATCTTGGGAAAATGTATGAAGATGTATTTCGACATAATCAAGTACTTTTTGAATTAGTAGAATGACTTAATGACTATACATATATGGACTGTAATAAAGAATACCATGAATGTTTACATTGTACTTAAAAATTTATTACAATAAAAGATATACTGTCATTACTCACCCTCAAAAAACTCCTTTGCTTTGAATATATTTATCTACTCATTCTTGCCACTTTCTGAAGCAGTCTTGGAAATACTCTTTGAGTATCTTCAGTTAAGTTTTCCTGGCTGTCTGGATGTCCTGAATCAACTCAAAGTGTTGACCTTTCAGGGTCATTTTGATTTTGAGGAAGACACAGAGGTCACATAGGGCCACCTTTGGAGAATAAGTAAATGAGGATACACGGCAATGCTGTCAGATGCCTGCCTTTCCATGGGATGGCACTAAATGGAAACTTCCACTCTACTTGTATCACAACTAGTAAGAACACTCAGAAAAGCAGACTTCCAGACCTGTTCAGCACGTGGCAAGAATGATGGGAAATGTGTATGTGAAGGGAGGGAGAGACTTGGAAGTATGAGGATTTGATGTGTGTTTACTGAAATTTTGTTATTATGTGAACATTCATCCATTTATTTTGATAATACTATGTGTGTGTGCATGTGTGTATGTGAGAGAGACAGACAGACAGACAGACAGAGACAGATAGAGAGACTAAGTGTGAAATAATTAAACAGTGATTAATTTAAATTGAAGTGCCTAGGGCTGAAAAAGACATGGAACTTCACACACAGTAAGAATCATGAGATCAGTATTTCTGCTTTCTGATGATAAGAGCTCATTTTCTGCTCAAGTTCTAATCAAAATCATTATCACTGTACAACAGTAATGACAACAATAACCTTTGCCAGTCCATATGCAATGGTCAACATGCAACTCTTTGCCTTACAAAAACGGTAATTTTCATGATTCAGCTTACTAACACTGAAGCATTCGTTTCCTCTTGTCAGTGACCCCAAGCAGGCAGACCATGTACACAGTAACCATGTATTTAGGTAGAAAGGTCATGTGAAATAAGGAGCGGAGTTGTTACAAAACTTCTTTGTAGGGAATAAACTGTCTCAGAATTACATTTAAGAAGATGTCCCTGGATATAAATTGAAATGTTTAAAATTCATGGAATAGATCCTAATGTCTCTTAGATCAGTAGCAACAAAGAATGTAAAGGTGTTAGTGGGCTAATTATTATCATGACGGAAAAGGGACATGAGGTGTAGCACCTCTTACAGGGAGCAGAACCATCTGCCTGCTGAAAACCATGGGCCACCCTGCGCTTGTGAACACCACTTGCGAAGAGTGACAGGAGGTGGGGATTATTTCTACAAAGGGAAGCTCAGGATGAAGATGCTTAAACATGGCCAGAAATTTGAGTTGAAATGTAAGGACTGAATGCCAATTTTGTCAACTTTGTGATAGAGGCAAAGTCTTCATGAAAGAAGGCCAGAAGAGGGAGAAATGTAAAAACGGCTCAGTCCACAGAGACTGGGAGAGGGGCTGCCCGGTTAGAGGGCATAGTGATCATTCAGTCTTCTGACAACGATTCATGTGTTCCTGGTGCTTGCTAGGAACTCAAACATTCGCTATGTGGGGTCTTGTCATTGTTATTATGTTATTTAATTCACCTCCAAACTCGGTAAGGGAGAAGATAATGCTAACTCAGCATAATAGATATACAGTGAACTAAAGTTTCAAATCCATGAGCAACTTATTCAAATCCATGTAGTGAGAAATTAGCAAAAATCAAGATTTGATGCAGGGTATGAGCTCTGAATCATCACCTTATCGACTTTTCCCTTTAGTATGTTGGCCAACCACTAGTCACCCAGCAGAAATTTGGTGTTTTTACCTGCCTATATGGAACACCAGTTCATCTTTGCATCTTGAACAGTCCAAAGGCAGTGTGTCACACATTTTAGTTATTTAATACATGCTTCTAGATTCGTATTATAAAGCAAAGATTGACAATTTATGGGCCTGTTAAGTGTCCCTCAGAGGACTCAGTGTCCCTCAAAGGCCTATACATCAAAGGCTTGGTACCCAGCTTGTGGCTTTGGGAGGTCACAAGACCCTTAAAATGTAGGCAGTCATGGAGTCAAAGGACTGTAAGAAAGAAAGGGGAGCCAGAGGAAAAAAAACATATTTAAAATAAAGACCCGAGAGGGACTGCTGGGCCCAAAGTATCAGAACAGTAGCTCTCTTACACAGTAAGAGGCTTATATAGGGAAGCAGAGAAAGAGGAACCTGGAAAGTAACTATTATGGGGTCTGTTCCTCTCTTAGAGTCCACAGTCACTGGTTCATTTTGTGTTGGTGTGAGGTCCATTGTTCTTCTGGAGCTGAGGGCCTCGTGGTCTGGAAAGGTCCATCCATGTCTGGGAGTTTGGCCAGCCCAGTTTATTTGAGGGATTGCTTTCTTTTGAGGCTAAGCAAGGGTGAGCAAGGGTTGGAGCCCATGGATGAGTCAGGCTTTTCTTGCCAATGTCCCTGAGAGGCATATGGGGACTCCAACCCCTGCCTTGTCATCCTGGCTTCCTGGCCACCATGAGTTAAGCAGCATCCTCTGCCCTGCCCCGCCACTGCAGTGTGCTGCTTGACTGCAGGACCAACCAGTCAAGCATGAACGCAACTGTGCTCCAAAATGAATCTATATTCAACATCACAATTTCACAGCTGCAGCAGTAAAAACTCAAATGCACAGCAAAAGCTACTGTTTTACATTTTACAGACAAATTTGTAAAGCCCTGTATCAAGGTAAAGAAATTGAAGACATTAAAACTGATATAACCGACATATTGTGTACTTCTCATGTTTTATATTATTAAAAAATAACTTTTAAAATGAAAAATTCTAGTGTCTAGTGGGAGGAGCTCATAACTGTCATTATTTTGCTAACCTACCCTTTCAATATTATGATTCTCTTCATCATCAGGAATGATGTCTTTTATTTCATCTGCCCCTTCCTAAGACCTACTGGGGAGACAGTATCATTTCCATTTTATTGCCAAAATAAATAAAAGTTAAAAGAATGTCATTGAGCCAAGTGGAAGAACTGAACTTTGAATGAAGCTGTCTTAGAATCCAACCTCTGGATTCTATTTTTTCCCATTATAGTTTAAATTCATTCTCATGTGGTAAAAACGTACTGATTAATTGCTCATGAACATATAGTGCCCTTTATTTTAAAATATCAGCAATCATTTCTCATCGTTATCACATAAACGGGAACAACCCATTAACACTTGAAAAATGTCAAACCTCCGAGGTCGGGTGACTTGTGCTCCCTGCCACGCAGTGATTTGCAGGAGGACGCAGGGAGAGAGAGACAGCAGTCCTGTAATCATTGGCATCGCTCCCCGGTAATCCCCATGGTCTGTGACCTCAGTGTCATAGAATCTCAGGGCTGGAAAGTTACTTAAAGATCATTCCATGCACCCCTTCACCCAGGCTTGAATTTGTCTCTCATATCTCAGGGCAGCCGGCAATTGGGTTCACATTAATGGTGCATTTAGTCTGGTCCAGATACTGTGATAAATGTTTAATATGCTTCACCCCATTTAATCTTCACAGCACCTCTGGGACAGGGGTATTAATTTTGTAAGATAAGGAAACTCAGGATCAGAAAGACAGAGTCATTTACTCAAGGTCATGTAAGTGGGGAAATTAAGATCGAGAGCCACACTGTTACCACTAAAGCCCATCTCGCCTCTTTATCACATCCCCATTCAGAAGCCCAGTAACCCTGACATCTTCCTGGACATGCCAGCAAGCCTGTTTGTCAGTTCTGCAAGACAGTGTGGTCACTGTATGCCTGTTACTCACAGTCTTCCTGGTGGAGAGACAGGAGTACATTTTCCACAACAGCAAATGTGCCCTTGGGCACAGCTAATAACATAAAAGACATAAATGAATTTAAAATCTTTTATTGCAAGTAAATGGCCAACAATGCCTCATAGGCCAAATAGTTTAATAGAAAAACCACTCTATGCACAACGCTGGGCAAAAACAACCAGCCGCAGTCAAGGAAACTAACACTTTCCAGACCTCTGCTGGTCATCACCCCAGTACCTCATGTGCTGCTTTATATAGCTTCATGTGAGAGGAAAATGTCACTGAGTAGATAGCAGAAACCACATTTAATTAAGTGTATCTTCAAGTTGATCTGCCCACCTCACCAGCAACTCACACACACACACACACACACACACACACACACACACATTTCTAGCTCCACTGTTCCAACATTAAGCTTTCTACCCCCTGGGTCCTATGCAACAGCAAACAACCCATCACCTAAACCTTTGCATTGTAGTTTAAGGAAGCAAGCAAGCAATGGTATAAGAAACAGGCCAGTGAAATGAATAAGAAAACAATCATCAACAATCACACTTCCTTACTTTAAGTAGTCACTGTGCTACGCGCTGTGACCTGTTGATTCCATACAGAAACTTGAGAAATAACACTGCTGTTTTCTCCGATTTCAGGTGAAAAGATGTTAGGGTTAGCTCATCCAAGATTACAATGAGCTAACATTTATACTATGTAAACAGTTCTGGTAAATTCTAAATAAATGTTAAATTAAAACAGATGTATACATGGTTCCTATAGCCGTATACAGAGAGGTGCACACAAGCTCAAAGATTCTCAGACTGCTATGCAGTGTCAGTACCTGTTGCTATTTTCTTTCGTGGGAATTATGGTGTGTATAATTGCTTTGTAGGAAGGAAACTTTGGCCTCTAGCTCCTGCTATCTCCCTCACTTTTCCTTCATGGTTTTGGCCAGGGCTTATTTGTACCTATTTCTCTCCATTTGCAGCATTTCTTGCTGCAGTCTTATCCTTTAATTTGCTTTTGTTGGGACCTCAAGCACTCATTTCTGGCCCAAATCCAGCTCCATTCCTGCCCCTCTTCCACATCTCCCAACGTCAGCTCACTAGATTAACATGGGCCTTTCTTCAGGGAAAGCTCCCTTGGGGAAAATAATGCTCACAGAGAGTCCAGAGTGGTTTAGAGATGGCAATGTAAGGTGTAGGCAAGGAAATATCTGTTATGAAAAACACAAGCAGTGGACTCCATCTCCTGTATGGTTATGTTTCACTTTAATTGTTGAGAAAACCCTAGGTTGATGTTTTCAATTGGATGTGGTCATCCACGGAGCTGATTTTATAGTCTTAACTATTCATTGAATCAAAAATTATTATGCTGCATTTTTTGCAAAGGCTGAATAATTTTATTGCCCTCAATGAGATTGGTAGCTGAGGAAACTGAAGCAATGATGAAAATAATTAAATCATGTGCTTCAGGGCACAAAGCAATCAAATGCAGATGAAGAGAGAGAAATTTTGCATTCCTCTCCGAGCTTTTTGACCTCCTTCTATCACTCCCCTCCCCCTCCAAAACGTGATAAAACTACTAGCTGAGAAGATGCAGCAACTGTGGCTTTCTCTAAAGGCTTAGTGAGCTGCTGTTGTGTAGCCAAACAGGACCTGTCCAGGCAGCCAAAGCATGAGGTTCCGCCAGAGAGGAGCTTTATTTTTTTTGGCTCCCACTTTCTTTAACTGACTGTGTGAGGACTTCTAGTAGCATTATTTATTATAATTAATTGTTTCACTTCACTGATCAAAAGCTGCTTCCAAATAGGATCCAAGGACAAACGCAGTCTGAAATTCATGGTTCTTGACGTTACAAGCTCCATAAACCTTCAATGAGGAAAGGCTGGACTTGTGCAAAATGCCCTTGGTGTGCTTTCCCAGACTGTAATCTACTCTTTCTACAGAGAAGCAAACTTGTCCAGCACATCCACACTCAGGAGCCTTAGAGTTTTCCCTTGCCTTGGAGCTTCAAGTCAAGGAATGCTCCTCTCTAAGCTATGGCCATCTCTGTCTGTAACTAGCATCTCTAAGAAGGACTCCTCCTGATTACAAGATGAGTCACACTGCTCACATCTAATTCATCAAGAAGAGCAAATGATTCTCCCACAGGCATCAAATGGGCTGTACCATTATGATGTCACGTTACATGAACACTTTAAGCAACCCTATTTTTAAATATCTTTATTATAATTTAGAGGTTGTGTTTTGTTTAGGCTTTTCACTCCACAATGCTGGCAAAGATAAAAAAAAAAGAAAGAAAAATAATAATTGGGAGGGCTGCTAAGCTTCTGGCAAGAGCAGTTTACTGTATAATGGTTTCAGAAGAACAAGTGCCAAGGTACATATTAATCTCATTTGATAGCACTTAGCATGTAGACTATAAGTGTCTTGAAGGAAATTCACAGTCCCATTCTGGGTTCTTTTGCTTTCACAAATGCACAGGCCTTACCAAACTTAACATCTGATGAAAGTTAATCATTGATTTGCACGTGACCTTTGAGTTCTCCTTGAGCCTCATATTCTGCACGTGTCACCCCTGCTAACTTGCTGCTTAGCCACATCCCACCTCTTCCTAATTTGAATGTGTCTCTACCTCTGGGCTAAGGGCTGAGAAGGTATAAGAGGGAGATGAAGACTCTCAACCACAGTGGGAGTGTGCTTGGAGAAGGTGGTGAGGACCAGCACAGGCAACTCATCAGGGACTCAGGATATGGGTAAAACCTCAATGCTCACGTTGGCTTTCCATTTGGCAGCTTCTGCACCTCCCTGGCATCCCCTTGACCTGGCATCCCCTCAGGACCACAGGGAGAGTGCATGGCTTGGGCACTGGCTCTCCATTTTTTCTTCCAGGGAGGAGGGTGGTTTCCTGGGGAATGGCCCTGGAACCCACAGATCTTTAAATGTAGGAGTAGGTTAAGGACTGTGATGTGAAAAGGATCACATTACATTTAAGTTATCAGGACTCTTTTGATATTTGTACATCAGAAAAATGACACTATTTAGAGTGAACAATTTTCATAGTTCTTGCATACTATGTAACTCAATGAAGAAAAGTTCATTTGCTTTTAGCTCACATCCTTGGCATCCTCAGCTCAGCAAAAGAAAGCTTCAAATGCCTAAAACTTGTGTCACCTGTGTTTACAAAATATATAAAGGAACACCAAAACTGTTCTCCAATAAACACTATAGGAAAAGACATATCTAATTCTCCAGTCGTGCAATGGCTATTTATTCAGTTTCTAGGACACACACATGCTGAAAGCGTGGGAAGGTGTACAATAATCAGAAACGTTAAGCCCTTGCCTCCTGTGGTCAAAGCAATCTTAATTTCAGAAGATCAGAAGACACAAACATGCAATCCTAGACATTCCTCCTAATGTCTGTGCTCCTGGTGTTCCTAACAAGCTGCAACAACATTCGTACAGCAACACAAGCCAGGGGAGCAGGAGGCTGCTGGCAATTTCCAGCTACACCTGTAACCTACAGGTATAAGAAGTTTTGATTCTCAGTCCCATTACCCCTTCCAAATGTACCCTCCAGCCTCTCTTAGCATGCAGATATCTTCATTTAGCACATTCATCCACCGTTGCTACAATTAAAGTAGGACGCCGTCACATTTCTTATTGACACAAGAAGGAGGAGCCTTGCGCTCTTGACTCCACCTATTGTATTTGGATAAACACCTCAAAACCAATAGAGGTTAATATTAAAGATAAAAGGACTATGACAAATGATCTGACTCCTGTCTGTTGTTGTTGTTGTTTGTTTGTTTGTTTTGTTTTTGTTTTTGTTTTTTTGGTACCATTCATCAATTTTCTGATTTTATCTCTGGCCCTGACCTGTGTAACAAGATTATAAAATAAAGCAAAGTGATAATGCCTTGCTAATGTTTTTGTATTCTTTTCCAGACAATCAGAGGAGGATGGTTCATTAAACAACAAAATTCATCTTCCAGTGTCTCTTTTAGAGCAGCCAGAGTAAGGTGTTTGATCACGGAAAAGGAAAGCAGAGATGATGACCTTCCTCAGCCCCACGCAGCTCTCAGGCGGCCTGTCAGCTTTTTGGTATTCTCTAAGAATAAGTTATCAGGAGATGAGGAGATAGCTCAGTGGTCTAAGCACCTACCTAGAAAGCACAAGGTCCTGAGTTCAGTCCCCACTATTGTGTGCTGTGGCAGCCTGGGAAACCTCAGGCACACCATACCAGCCAGCTGGCACACACCTGTAATCCCAGTGCTGGGGAGGCTGAGACAGGAGGATTACTATAAGGCTGAGATGCACAGTGAGACCCTGTACCAAATAAATACATTTAAAAATTTTTAAAGACTAAGGTATCAATGCCTGAGGGTGGGAATAATGAGATAGGAGAAATAAAGAATAGAAGACTCTTATTATTTTATTAATAAGAAGAAATAAGATTTATTAAGAAGAAATAAAGATATAATGAAAATCACAATTTCAAAAATAAAAACCATAGCTTTGGGACATAAGCAAGTTTAATTTTTTTTTCTCCCAGAACACACACCTATGCAATTCCCTTTCACTTGCAAGTAGGTTGAACTCTTTCCTTTTTACTTGGAAATGGTCCTCACTCACCTGTGAATACTCCAAATATTTGTCTGTAAAGTGGGCTTTTCCCCAAGTCTAGACCATCATCTTTCTGTGGTTGGCTGTCCTTTCTGAACCCCAAAACTGAGCCCATGGATGAACAAATATTGCAAATTTAACCAAACACACATCCCCAGCTGCAATGCCTTCCTCTCATGAGGACCCACACTCCAATTTTGAGTGTCTACTTAGATTTTTGCCTTAAAAACTCTTAATGGCTCTTTAAAAAAAAAAAAAAACCATAGTAGGACTTATTCAGACACTTTTAATCTCTTTCATTTCTTTGTGTGGCTAGTTAGTAATAAAATCGGAATTAATCTTCTCCACAACATATTTCTCCCTTAGTCGAGGTGTCCAGCAGTTCTTACCTCAGATCTAGAATGGCCTCCTGAGAAGTCCTCTTACCTCAGGCTTTTCAATATTCATAACTTCTTGATTTATCCCCTATACAACAAACTGATCTTTTTAAATAAAGTTCAATGATTTATTCCTTTGCCTGTGCAAGATAAAATGTAGATTATTTCCCATAACACATACACGTTTCTTAACTTTATTCCTTCAGAATTGTCTAGCTCTTTTGTGATTTTCTGATAATTTATAACCTTCAAAAACACATTGTGCTTGTGTGCTCCCATGTTTCAAGGCCTCCCCAAGAATGTGGTGCCCAGTTGATGCTGATGACTGCCAAGAGATAAATTCTCAACCCCAATAAAATTAGCCTGTTTCTTACTACATGGATTGCCTACCTGATGCTGTTTCTGAGTGTCTTCTTTTGAAGGATAAACTCAACTCAATGACATCTTCCTCCAGAAAGACTTGCAAGTTCTGGAAATTTGAAGTTCCAAGTGAGTCTTACAGGAGTAAAGCAAAGTTGTTGTCCAGTCCATGTTCCTTCTGGAGACTGCAGAGTCTGCACCGAGTCTTCTCCACTTTGCAGAAGCCATCTGCACCCTTAGCACGGGACCCCTGCTCCTTCCAGACTTTGCTTCCGCCATGGCATCTCCTCATGCCGACCTTCACCCTCTGGCCTTCCAGCTATAAAGACCCTGGTGATTATATCCAGCCTACCTGGATGACCTAGAGTAATCCTTTCACCACAAAACCCTTCATTTCATCTCTCAAGTCCCTTTGCCCTATAAAGTAACATATCTGAGGATTAAGATGTACGCACCTTTGGAAATTCATTACTCTGTTGCCTATGGGAGCAGGTGTCCATATGTAATAAAATAATATATAAAATACCTGATTCCCAGTAAGTGCTCAATATATATATATATATATATATATGAATCTCTAATGTAAAATGTGTCAAATGTGATACTCAGACCATTTTTTCATAGTCAGCTAAGATCATAATTTATGTAAACCTAATTTGTGGATTATTTACATAATTATAGTCTGATAATGTTCTCAAATGCTTTATGTTCATGAAATCTTGGGATCATTTTGCCTTAGTGTGCTTTTCTGTTGCTCATTCTACTGTTGAACACCCACTTTGGCTCATGCTTTTCAGTGCGTGAACAGCCAGGTCCCCTGAAGACTCATCGTGGTAGTGGAGTGCCTCAAAGCAAAGCTCAGTTCATAGCAACGTGCAAGCAAGTAGGGGAACAGAGCTAAGAAGAAGGGGTCGGGGCGGACTACAGGGCCCCCAGTTGCTCCTCCAGGACACCAGGACATACACAGAGGAAGTGTGCTGTACTGAACTCCAAACCAGCTCACAGGCCAATCAAGCCAACAATTAATAGGAAAATGTGATCTTTAATGAAATGATTTACACAAACACAATATCATTTTTTGGAGAAAAAAGGGTATTCATCCTGTAATTCTGCATCCAAAATACACATCAAGCTCTCCACCTCCTTCCATCTCTATTACCAAAATCTCATCTGAGTGCCGTCAATCCACCAATAAATTATGATTTTTATCAGTAGATTAATTCACTGACAAAGTTAAAGCCCTGATAATACAATCACTTTTTGAAAGCCCCATCTCTGAACATATGAGACCTTGGGGAACATTTTAGACCTAAACCATAACATAAAAAGAACAAAGAACCCCAACTATCATTTTATTATTCATTGTGAGACTTAAATTTATTCTTGGAAAAAAATGAAAATTCATTTTTTTAATCTGATCTAATTTTGGAAAGTTTCTCAATAGATCTATGCAGGGTAATGATTTTTTCCTTGCATTAATTTAGCAACAGTTTTTGAGAAACATACTCCAATCTCCAAGAGACTGTCTCTTCAACTCACCTCAGGAGTTCTTCCAACGAAGGGTAGTACCAACTGCATTATCCTATAGAGGAGATACCTGGTTACTTCACCCTAATAAGGAGAAATTAAAGGCTCTTGCAAATAGTGATGGGCTGCCTTTAGATTTCAGGTAGACTCTCTCTTCTTCATCAGCCTGCAGTAGAAATACATGCTTAGAAGAACAGGGTGGGAGGGACTACAAGCACACCTAAGACAGGGTCTGAGAGGCAGTTTGGAGCCACCTCCTTCAACCTGATGTGCTACGCACAGCCTAGAGAAGAAAAGAAGAAAGGATTCATTTGGTTTTCATTGAGTCCAGTCTGGCCCATCAGGATCAAATAAAACAGATGAGAAGGTGAAAGGATGAAAGGAGCCCTCGTGGAGTATTTGCATGCCTTTTCCTTTGGAAACACACACCTTCCTCAGGATTCTGGAGAAGGCACTGAGGACTTAGTGAAAGGAGGGCTATGTAAAAGCATCCTGGAACATCTCTTGACCTTGACAGGTTCTGCACCATTCTCTACACTGTTGTCAACGTGATGTTGCAAAAAAGTGAATCTTGTGATACTAATTGCCTATCATAAGCTTTCCAGTACCTTTTCCTTGATTTTGGCAGAAACTGAAATCCTCATCAAATCTTAGGATCTTTCACCTATCTTACCACAGGCCCCCTTTCCTTTTATGCTCATCTAGGCTTCTTATGCTTCCAGAAGTCATGCACCTTGGCGCTTTCTCCTAGGACCCTCTTCCCACCCTTTTGCCCTACCCTTTACGTGGCCTGTTCTTTTCTCTGCTGTCCTGGTAGTCAAATCTGAGACTAATACTTCTTTCACACACTCCACACCCCACCGTGAGCAAAGCTCAGGTTCCTTCTGTCCTGTGCTCCCCTAGCACTCTGTGCTTCTGCTCTGTAACGTCATCACATGATGCCTTGGGTCATCGATCGATTAAATTTTGCCTTTGTGGAAACTGCAAGCCTTGAATTCATATGCTATCATCCTTATTCAATCCAGATTACCCAGAAGCTATTTCTTACTCTGTGTGTGATCTCTATGATTACTTATTGAAAGATTAATAAATAATTAAATTGAATGTGGACTCTAATTGCTATTTGCTCCCGAACAAAAGAACACTTTTCAAATTTGAAAGCTCAGTTCATCATACCCAGTTAGTTACAGCTTGGTTCTGTGCTCTGAATGAGCACTCCAAATTCATGAAGTGAAACTTAATTCACTATGTGGTATTAAGAGGTATGGGCTACAGGAAGTAATTAAGTCATAAGGGCAGAAGCCTCATAAAGGGGTCACTGTGGTACACGAGGGCTGGAGGCAGCTAGCCCAGGTGCTATCCCAAAAAGATAATGCATTTATTCCTCTGCCAGGTGCAGCAATGAAGACCCATCTCAGCAGCACTCTGGGCCTTCATGGGACACTAAAGCTGTGCGTGCCTCAGTTTTACACTCCTAGTCCCTAGGATTTTGAGAAGTAAATTTTTGTTCCTCATAAATGGTACAATCTTAGGGTTGTTTTTTTTAAAAGCAGTATAAGAAAACAGAAATGCTTAGCAACTGCCACAGAAAATGTCACCCTCCAGGGGCCAGGGAGATATCTTAGTGGCTTAAGTGTCTGCCTGGCAAGCGTAAGGTCCTGAGTTCCATCCCTGGTACAAAGAAAAAAAAAAATCAGCATCCAAATACCTGACCTCAGCATCCCCTCCTCCAACCTGAAAGCACGGTGCTAACAACCTGTGACATGTGCCTGTGTAACTGTCCACACACTCTTACCCTCCCCTGATCCAAGTGACGTAATTTCCTGCCTTTCTAAAATTTCATTATATATTGGATTTCTGTTTCCTCCAATACATCAGTGACTCTGCTGAGACCCATACGGCACTGGACACTGAACACAGCTCTCTTGTCCTGACCCGACCCTCCTGCCTAGAACGGAGACACCCCCACCTTCACATGAGACATTATAGTTCCATGAATTCAGCCCAGTGGCTCATTAACATGACCAAACATGACCAAAAAAACTGAGTGATCGCTCATGTATTACAGTTATAAAGTTTGGAAGTTTTGATCTACAGCCTTAATTTAGGGAGTCATTCAACTTAAGAAATCAACAACATGGGCTGGCAAAATAGCTCAGCATTCTAAGCGCCTGTCTGGCAAGCACAAAGACCCAGGTTCGATCCCCAGTACCACATGCCTTGTGAGTCCCAGAACCCCTAGTGCGTTGCATTGGCCACTGAAACAAGGCATGGTGGTGCACATCTGTAATCCCAGTTCTAGGGAGGCTGAGACAGGAGGATCACTATGAGTCTGAGTTGCACAGCGAGAACCTGTACCAAATATATAAATAAATAAATTTTTAAAATTTAAAATAAAAAGAAAGGTTTCTGATTTACAAAAAAATCAACAAAATTAAAATTTCTTAAAGGCAAATTTTCCAGTTTGTCTTCTGATCAAGACTTTCCTAATTCCTATCATCTTCTTTTAACACCCCAACAGTTTGCAAGGCATAATTTACCAGTTTTATTTTATTCTTAAGAGAAATTCCACTTCTCTTTAAAGTTCTACTGGATCAGATCTAATATTTTGTACATCATTAAGGTAAAAGATACTTAAGTGACTTACTGAGTCAGTACTAAGTAGAGTTTTAAGTTCTCACATGTAAAACTTTTTAAATGAAATCTTCAAAGTGAAGGAGAAGATAAAAGGAAGTGGAGTGGAGAAAGAGAGTGGGGGGGGAGAGAGAGAGAGAGAGAGAGAGAGAGAGAGAGAAAACACACCATGATTTCGCCCCCCAAGGGAACATCTGAAAATTGCTTAAACTTAGTACCTACCTAATAATGTGAGGTGGCATGACCTCATTAGTTGAAGATAATCTGCTATGACTTTCTTAGTCTATAAAGGAAACTGTATATTTCCTGGATAGTATATATGCATCATACACATGTGTGTATATGTCTTATATGTGCACGTCAATTTGGATTCCATGAGTAACTCTGGGAAACACATTATTAAAATTACCACAGAATTTATTCATTCATTGATGTCTTAATTGAACATGGACCCTTCTCACTGGGCTATACCCCCCATAATCCTCCTTTTCAATTTTTTGTTTTGTTTTGTTTTAAATTACGAAATTGGCCAGGGATATAGCTAAGTGGCGCAGCATCTGCCTGGCAAGCACGAGGTTGTGAGTTCAATTATGGGTACAAAAAATAAATAAATAAATAAATAAATAAATAAACAAGAAACAAGAAAAGAAAAGGAAGAAAAGAGAAAAAATGCTTGTTACAAAATTCCTTAGGCAGAGCTCAATCTTACAATACTCTGGCTTCAGCCTTCCAGAGGGATTATTATCATACCCAGCTATTAGTTATTTTTGAAAATCTAAATCCTTCTTATTCTCATAACATGTATTTTTAAGAATTCCTCTCTAATTCCTCATGCCCTTTTATATGTCGATTTCCTTCTTGAATACGGATTGTAAAATACCCGTACTGCAACTTATGAAGGTTCCTCCTCTCAGCTTAGCATCATTGCTCAGTGAAAGCATGAATAAATGTTTGAAAGCACAAATCACAGATCTGTGAAAGACAGGAAGTAAGACAACGTTGGAAAAAGAGGGGGCGTTCTCCCTTCAACTTCCACTGAAGAGTGGACCTTGCCCATCCGCCATGTGGCTGCAGACCTGGCATCTGTCTTATATGGAGACCCGAAAAGAGCTCCAGGACTGTATACATTCCTCATCTCTCTCTGAGCCTCAATATAAAGTTTGTCAAAAATCATGGGGACAAGGGACTTCAAAGGGAATTCCTTCTTCAGATCAGCGCAGTGGGTGGCAGAGACGGACAAGAAACAAGCTCTTGCTTCGTATTTATTGAGTGCCAAGTGTTTCCTCCACACTGTACAATATACAGAGAAAGACACAGTCCAGGCCCCGTGGGGTTGCCATCTCAATAGGACCAATGAAGTGAAGCCTAATTGGCTGAATACTTGCCCTGTGTCGATGGCTTCTCTATGGGAACCCAAATCGCCCTGTGTGGAGACTGCCGCTATTCACCCAGCCCTAACAAGCACATTGTCTTCTGAGAGCCTGGCACAGGCAGCCCCATCAGGAGCACCAGCTGGGAGCTATGCTTGTTCCAACAGCCTCTCATTCAGGCTCCCTCTCCAAATATGGCCTCCAGTGGCCTCCGAAGCAGTGGGAAGTCCGTAGACCTCTTTGTGGATGATCCAGGAGAATCAAGAAAATCCTTACCCTGGAGACAAAAGCTCAGCCTAATACTTCTAGAATTGTTCTCTTGACTGGCATTCTAATGCACAGCTTTATTAGCTGCTGCTCCGCTCGGGGCTTCCCTGTCTCTTCTGACATCAAGTGGACATCTCTGAGTGTCTGCACTCTTGCTTGTCCCTTCCGATGACCAGAGTATGCCTGAGGTGAGCAAGTCGCTTCACAGTCTCATGCTGGACGTTCTACCCAAAGTACCTCACAAGTTCACGCAAATCATTCTTCTCTCCCCCAAAACAACTATCCTCTCACAGGTACTTGATCTGAGGAATACCCAAAATTAACTCAGTTTATGAAGTCTCCAATCATGCAAACTTCTTACAACTTACTGTCCTATGTGTAGCCCTCATTACTAGATCTTGTTTTATTTTAGTTTATTTGACTCACAATTTTGAAGGAAAGCACATCTACACTCATAGCTGATGAATGTGCCAGTATGCTCCAAGCCGCCGCATAGCACTTAGGAGTGAATCCAGAGGCAGCATCATTTCTTGAACCCTGGAAAGAGATCCTGATCTATTCTGAAAAAGTTATTAGTTCCTGTTGCTATTTATTGCAAAACTTTATGCCATTTATATTCTGTAGCTTCTATTCATCTCTCAATTCAGCTAAGTAGAGGTTAGAACTATAGGTTAGAGTAAGCTGCAAAGGGAGCAGCCCCAGTGCTATCCCAACTCTAACAGCCCTACCACCTCCAGAGTTGGCTGGGGTGGCGTGGAAGTTGCCACAGCTACAGAAATGCACCTGGTGAGGCTGTTCAAACATGTGTTCACAGCCCACAGTTTAATAATTCGTAAGAAAAGAGATCACCTGACCAGGAAACCAAATCATCAAATTAGACACCTGATTTCAAATAATATAACTACTAGATCCAGAGCAGAAAGAAACTATACTTGAAAAAAAAAAATTTAAATCACAGATGGGTAGAAAGTATGAATAAGGAACATGAGTCTTTAAAAATATAAGAAGCAGATTTTTTAAAATTATCTTTTATAAAATTTTAGAATGTCAACACCATAGTTAAACCTCTCTTATATAAAAGCTGCAATACAGCTGGAGAAGTACTGAGGTGAAAGATGTACATCTAAGAAAATATCCAGAATGTGATGCAGAAAGAGAAAGAAATAAGACATATGAAGGATAAACAAGAAGCAGGGAGGAAAGATGTTTTAAAAATCTAACATGGATCCAATAGAAATTCAGAGGATAATTCAAAGAAAGGATGAGGATTAAATACTTATTCTGGAAAGAGAGATTTCAGACATGAATTGCTGAAAGTGTGTGATCATGTCAATAATTAAGAAAGAACACAAAAAAAGTTCAACAAATTAATAGAAAACTCTCATTGACACATCTTCATAAATCTGAATGCAATTAAAATCATATAGCTTTAAAGGTAGCCAGGAAGATTGAGAGTGATTGCAAAAAAAAAGAAAGAAAGAAAAGAAAAGAAAAAAGAAGCAATTAAATTTACATAACATTCTCAATGGCAACAATTAAAATTCGTAGGAGAAAACTCTCTAAATCTAAAATTGTATGTCAGGTATGTTATACTGGAAGAGACAAAAAGAAGGAAAGAAATTAAGATAGCTCACAAAAATGTCTAAAGAAAGAAAGAAAGCTGTGAAATAATTCCAATAAATATGAAGATGCAAAAATTTAGTGTTAATTAAAGAAATTGGAAAACATGTAAGAATATTTAAACAAAAATTGAGAGGCTTAGGAAATTAATCAAGTTTAATTTAATAAGACAGAAGTCACATAGCTGTTTGTAACATATAAGTAAGATATTTAGTTTGATATTTGTAACATCAAGGATGGAAAGAATCCCTGGAGTTAAAATATTCTGAAACATTGTACTGTTAGGAGAAATGGTTCATTCATTGGACAGAAATGGCAGAAAGAAGCCACTATACAATAGGTTTAAGTAAAACATGCATATTAAATTTATATGAATAAATAATAAATGAAATAAGAAGGTATAAAACTTTAGAAGTTATAAATGTATTGGTAAAGTCTTTTTTGTCTATGAATTGTACAACTCATAAAATTTGGGCAAATCTAAGAACATGACAGTGTATTAACTATTGTTATTCTCTATTTTGTTAAGAAGTTTTGTTTTATTTTTTCATAGACAGAAGAAAAGTGCATTTATTACATTAAAATAAAGCCAAAGTGACATTAGGAAAACACTGAATTGAAATGACCAATGACACTAGTTCGTAAGAAGTGAGATTTTTAGATTCATACAAAACAAATGAAACTGAGTATATCAAAAACACAAAGTAAGAATGGGAGAAATATTTTAAAATACATCAATAATTAACATAAAGAGGCACTAAATTCTTTAGCTATAGTTTATGACTTGTCAATATGCAAAAATAGGGAAATTTTTAATAAAGACTATTCCAGAAAAACACATGGAAAATTATAGGATGCAAAGGACTAAAAAGGAAACAAATGCAAAAATAAAAAGACACACTAAGTAGCATAATTCCTGTGCTATTACAAGACAACATAAACAGTGAGACAAAAACATTGTTTAGAATACAATCAATAAATAATTCACAAAATGTTTTAAATTATTGAGAGGAATTTTTAGATAAATTCTACACCTAAAATTTGATAGACTTGAAATATATAAAAATGAAATGAGCACTTTGAAAGATCTATGTTAATCAATTCAAATGCCCTCAGTAAATTTTAGATTAAACAAGAAGTCTAGATACGTACATTGCTTATTTAAACATGTAAGGCTACCTGTAACTTTATCTAAACCTGAGAACGTTGTTTAAATTGATTGCATGTAACATTTTAAAGTATATCTCAAAGTACTTTAAAATTCAGAATTTGCAGACCACATTTTCTATCTAGAATCTGTTAGAAATCAATAAAATAGTAATGGATAGAACCCACAAATTTGAAAAAGTAAACTTTATAGAGTTTAAGAAATAATCAATACATCTAAATATAAAACTTTTTTTTTTTTTTTTTTTTTGCGGTCTGAAGATGCCTTGAGGCCTTCTCTGGTTTCCTATGAGAAACTCACTTCGAACCAGAGCATCTTGAGCCTGTCTGCTTTGTTTAAGCAGGCACTGAAACAACTGTGCTAATGGGCCACGCCCCTAAATATAAAACTTTAGTATATTCATTTCATAGAAGGAAGAAGTGGGTTACTGAACTGTGAGTAACTGCCAAGGTTGCCCAGCTAAGTGTTGCAAAGTTCACAAGTGAGTCTAGATGCTCTAACTGCGAAGTTTTGCTTCTTTTTGTTTTGTTAATTTAAAAAAGTTATTTATCTATCTATCTATCTATCTATCTATCTATCTATCTATCTATTTATTTGGTACAGGGTCTCCTACGCAGCTCGGACTCTTAGTGATTCTCCTGTGATTAGTGATTAGCCTCCCTAGCACTGGGATTACAGACATGAACCACCATGTCCAATTTTGGTTTTGGTGGCAGAGGCAGTCACGGCATGCCAGGGCTCCAGGACCAGCAGGACATACGGCCCTGGGGATCGAACCCAGCTCCTTGATCTTGCCAGGCAGGTACTGTTTCTTTTTTATGCATTCATTTTGCCTACATCATTTTTCACTATGGAATCGTTTCTAATCAATTATGCGTTCTCCACCTACTGGTCATTTAAAAATGTGTTGTTCTATGTGGAAATATTTGAAGACATTCTAAGAATCTTAATGATTTCCAATTTAATTCCATTTTATATAGCTTGTAAATAAAAATTTAAATATGAAAAGTAAAAATGTAACTCATGAGATTTCCAACTTTTGAAATGTATTGAGACTTATTTTATTTTTGTATTTTTTTAGGGAAGGGTCTACAGGGTGTTCAGGATCTCACTAGTAGATATGACTCCTAGTGACCCACCTGTTTACAGCCTCCCAGAAGCTGAGATTACAGGCACACAGCATCACGCCCAGTCTCCATTGCTGTCTCAGCACGCCCCAGAAGGGAGTTCAGCATGGCAGGCCTGGGGATCAAACCCCTGGCCCCTGCGCCTATTTGCAAGTGCTTTAATCTGCTGAGCTATCTGGCTCGCCCTATATTGAGCTTTATACATGGGCCAGCATATGATTTATTTTTGTGAATTCCCATGTGCATTTGCAAAATGTGTGTAATCTGTATTTAAGGCATAGCACCTTATACATGCCAATTATATTGAAGCTGGCTTATGCTAGTGTTCCAGTCTTCTCTAGCCTGCCTTATTTTTTCCTACATGCTTCATCAATTTCATTAATTGTACTATCACTACTAAGTATGATTTATTTTTCTCAACAGTGATGATGACAACAGTTAGTTGTTTTGACGGATAATCTCTCATTTATTTTGTTGGATTTATTCCTAAATGTTTCATGTTTTCCAGATATCCCAGCAGACTAAAGCATCTACTTAGGCAGACTTAGGGGCCAGGGTTCGATCCCTGGTGGGCGGAGCCGGTCCCACCCTCAGGGCATGCTGAGACAGTGATTAAGAATAGGCAGGGTGGCACGTGCCTATAATCCCAGTGCTCGGGAGGTTGAAAACAGGAGGATCACTACGAGTACAGTCTGTATAGTGGGACCCTGTAGACCCTATAGACCCTGTCCTAAATACAAAAAAAAAAAAAAAAAACCTCTCATGTTTCCAGGTGTTGTATTACATTGTTTTTATTCCAAGTTCCACTTGTTTAAGCTAGTATTATAGGATACAGTGAACCTTGTACAGCGTTGTTCTACTGCTTGACTGAATTCATATATTTGTTCATGTAGCTATCTTGTCAATATTTTGGATTTTCTTTCATGAAAATCATGTCATTTGCATATAAAACCAGTTTTATTCGGTGTTTCCATTCTGTGTGTGATTTCCCCGCATCGCTCCTTTTTCAGATCTCGTTCTTTCTTAGCGTATGTGTAGAGCACGTACTGCTGATACGCTTCGCGAGGAGACAGCACACACATTCGTTTTCATTCTGTTTTTCACCTTTTCCTTCACGTTGTCCCCTTTTCATCCCCCATTTTTTTTTTTTTTTTTTTTTTTGGTGGTACCAGGGATTGAACTCAGAACTTTGCATTTGCCAGCCAAGCACTTATTCCACTGAGCTATCTCCCCAGCCGCCGCCACCCACCCTTTTTTAAG
The DNA here is from genome assembly GCA_002564285.1 of Tympanoctomys barrerae. Classification (NCBI taxonomy): domain Eukaryota; kingdom Metazoa; phylum Chordata; class Mammalia; order Rodentia; family Octodontidae; genus Tympanoctomys; species Tympanoctomys barrerae. The sequence goes on along the minus strand of NDGN011471746.1, from coordinate 1,103 downwards.
AAATTCATGTTAACAGTACATAATTGCATAGAGTTGATATATCTCCTTAATACATCTTTATTTATTTTCTCCCCCTTTCCTCTCCTCCCCATCTTTTGAATTCCTTCCCTTTGAGAGAGATTTATCACTCCACTTTCTGTTATTGATCTTATATTTTGCCCTTTATTTATAATTCTGGATTCTCATATAAGAGATGCTACATGAAGCTGGTGTGTCTGTTCTATTCACTCAGCATCACGGCCCCAGGTACATCCGTTTTCCTGCAAATGATTCATGCTTATCCTTCCTTGTGGCAGAGTAGTGTTCTGTGCTGGGACATGTCCTATTGTCTTTATTTATCTGTCCAGTGATGGACACACAGATTACCTTGGCGATTTGGTTGTCATGAATCGCACTGCTATAAACATGGGTCCTGTGGATCGCTGTCGAATGATGTCTTTATTCTTCCAGAAAGATACCCAGAAAGGGAAGAGCAGGGGCAACTGCGACTCCCTAGTTTCAGCTCTTTGCGGCATCTGCACCCTGATTGCCAGTGTGTGTGCTCTTACCTTCCCAGCAAGGTCAAAGGACTTTTCCTTCGCGTCCTGCCCCCTCCCCACAGCCTTGCCAGCTGATGCTTTCTCCGTCTCTACTAATACCACGCGTCATGTTAGTAGGTCAGAGAAGTATGTGAGTCTAAAATTTGGATGTTTCCTTCTTTACAGCAGGGTAGAATCATGAGCCCAGAACATATCAGCGCCAAATTCAAAACCTCACATATCCAGTTGTTTTAAATATAGTCCAAAATATCCCTATCATTTTATGCATATCAAATTATATGTGTCCTTTATATCTCCCACAAAACAGTCCAACTTCTGCTGCTAATTATGCATACAACAAACACTGAGCTATGAAAGGCTCCAGGTTGCTGCTGCTGAGACCTCAAGGCTGCCTAACTTGCTGCTGAGTGACATCATGTAGACATTCTAAGTCCCTCTTGCTCCACCTGTGTCCTCCTTGTGCTGTGTCCCTTCTGGGTGCTGGCTTCATACTGCTGTCTCTGGAAGATTTCTTGCTGGGACAGTCTCCCCTGTTCATGTGGCAAGGCCTCAGTGCTACTCAGA
>NDGN011471745.1:0-17301 GCA_002564285.1 Tympanoctomys barrerae | reverse complement strand
CGGGGATTGAACTCAGGCCCTTGCACTTGCCAGGGAAGTGCTTATTCCACTGAGCCATCTTTCATATGATTCCTTGGCTTGTCTCATCTACTCCTATAGCACCCACATCTAGCAATGATGTGACAACTCCAAGATCGCTCCTTCCTTCCTTCCTCTCTCTCTCTCTCTCTCTCTCTCTCTCTCTCTCTGTCTTTCTGTCTCTCCTTTCTCCCTCCCTCTGCTTTATCCTCTTCCTCTACTCCTCTTCTTTGTTTCTGAACATCTCTCTGAAACCATGAATGCAAATGTCAACAGGCCTACAGGAAAGTGTCACTGTAATGCCTCAGTCATCCCAAACTCATCAAATACAAAGTAACTCATTTTGCCCATATGGTATGTTCCTTTTAGCATGTCTCCTGTCTCAAGCAAGGACAACTATATCCAGTCAGTTTCTCAGCAATCTTAGCACTCAGTTCTCCAGCAGAATTTACATAGATACATCGATATGCAGGCAAAAAAAAGTCATGATTTCTCATTATCTTCATGAGAAGCTAATTAGACTACCGGTCATTTTCTGTTAGTAGATGATTCCAGCAGCTACTTGATATTTTCACCTCTAGTTATGGATGTTCTATGATCCATTCTCTAAACCACAGCCAAAGTAAATCTTATTATTGTTCACATGAGAGTATTCATATAATTGTTTAGTAATTACATAGACTTTAAGGCCCAGAAAATTCCTTAATATAATATGAAAATGTGTCTTAATATGGTTTTTGCTGGCATCACCTATTTGTTGGAGAATTCCTCCATCCTCACTTTGGCCCTAGCCATGTCTTTTTCTTGCCAGGATAAAAACTTTTCACCCTTCACGTTCTATTTTCAGTTGTGTTTTGTTTTTCTTTTCTGGTGGTGGCTCACCGGTGCTAGGCCTTGAGCCGTCAGTGAAGCCTGCTCCAAGCCATAGACTCACTTTCTGCCTCCTACTTTAAATCTCACATGTTTTACAGATCATTTTTCTGAGTCCCTTAATCCAGGTTAAATGTCACTCCTGAGCACACAATTTATCAACTAATCCACCCCTCCTTCCCACAAAATTATTTCCATAACTGCCCTTCGTAGAGCCTGTGATAGATCTTTATTTGTTTTAAGAATTGTGGCCTCATTTCCAAGAGTCATGTTTTAACTTCAGCAGAAAATCAGCTGCTGACTTGTTTGCATATACAAGAAAAGAGGAAGAAAGCAATAAAACCCCTAAGGAGCAAAATTCAAGCTGAAGATAAGGAAATTTCAACGAAAGTATAGGACTAGCTGTTAGCTAAGTTTTGAAAAGTGTATTTGAAAGTTTAAAGGGTGGGGAAAGGCAGACTAATTTACTTTTTTATGGTATGGGTAGGCTAATACGTATTGTTTTCCTGAATCTGCAGTTAGAGGCAGAACTAATTACATTAAACTGTTCATCATAACAGTTAGCTATGTGGTGCTTAGAGGTCAACATGTGGTGGGCAGTGACTCAGGCTGTGCTACTTCGTGCCTTGGAAGTTGTAGGCCCGTATGATGATTGGATCCCCACTTGAAAGTCACCAAGAGTCAGAATTTAGATTATAAAAGATCAAATTTTAGTTTTCATGTAAAAATATTTCTCTTATATATTTTTCCTCTATGTATGTGCCTTAGCATAAATGTAGAAAATGAAAACAAAGACATGCACACTTTCTTTTTTGCTTAACTTCTTGACTTTTACAAATCAAGCTTAGAATCTAACTCCCGTTTCTCTTTGTTCAGCCTGGTAAAAAGTGATTCATGGTAGGCAGGAGCAAAGGGTAAGGGGTGCTCCCTGGGGTCCAGGAGCCATTTCTCATTTTTATGCCCCCTTTCAAAAAGGAACTCCTTCATAAAATGACAACCAACCCAGTCGATTTTCAGGTATTTTTTTTTTCTCCCATGCAATAACCTTCTTCAGCTTTTGGAGCAGCATGGCAGCATCTCAGTTAGGTAGATAAATGATCCTAAGCCAGGTATTTCCTGAACAGAAGAGGTGTGTGGGGTGACAGGAAGGAGCAAGGGCACTGCAGAGAGAGGTGGAGGGGAAGTGGGGAGGAGGGTTGGGGGATCGCGTGGGAACTGTGCTCTGCCAAGCAGTTCCTACTTTCAAAAATGCACTCCTTGACTTGACATGCAAAGGAGCACGGTACTTATCAAACTCAGACTTCTTTTCTTTCCACCAACCAGAGAAGTTTCTATAATCATCATTTTATCTTTGCCTAATGCAAAGGCATCTCGTCTTCAGAACACAGAAAGGATGAGGGTATGTGCCTAGCACTGTGCTAGCATTTACCTGGGTCTCTGATTCTGATTAGCTTTGTGGCCAGATAATGTTGTTTTTCTACAAGTATCAGATGGAAATCATTGCCCTTTCTTGCACCTGGAATTCTTTTCTTAAAACTTTTGCTTTGTTAAACCAAAGTACCAGTTTTATACTTTAACTCTTAGGCATTTAATGGATAATATGACTTTCTGTAGTATATCATAACCTTACCTGGATGTTGGGCAAAATGTTTGTCACATTTTTTTCCCTAAAACTTTCATTCAAGTTAGTATGAAAGCATATTATGCCACTGAACACCAGATGTGACAGATTCTTACAGCTTTGTGAATAGATTTGCCATTTTTGTTTGGGGTGCTGAGTCAGGAAATTGACATTCTACTGTTGTGCTTTTAAAAGTATTTGCTGTGCCTTCATTTTTTCCCCCTCTGACAGTTGAAGCAGAAAGGTGGATTAGCTTTCTTGATTCCAATTATCTTTCCTGTAGTATATTGCTGATACGCTCTTGTGTCAGATAAGTTATGTGAAGAAGAAAATGTCACCTGCCAAATGGTGACAGTGTTTGAGAGAAAGTGTGAAAGGTATTTCATGCCATTGATAGGTCTCCAAGAACTATGTTAAAGAAAGCCAGAATTCTTTTGAAATACTTGAATTGGATTTTTTTTCCAGCCAAACTTACTCAAAAATTACCAAGTAAATAAAGCTTTTGTTTAAAAAAAAAAAAAAACAACAAACATTTCAATCAAGATAGAGGAATACTCTACTTGGATTCATTCTGTATTTGTGAGTCAGAATGTAAGGTGCTCTTCATGGCTCTGGAAGCTTTCTCTTTTTTTTTTTTTTTTTTTTTTTTTTAGGTTGTCAAACAGGAGGTTATACCTCAGAAACACTGAGTTCTGACTGCTACAGGAGAGATTTGACTGATAATATCTGGTGGAAATGTGTGACTATCTACTTATATGTCATATTTATTTTCTGGGTTTCAGCAAAGTCAAAAAAATATTTTATTATGTGTATATGCATTTATAATGTGCAGCTTATCATGAAGAACTGATTAGAGATTTGGACAATCTGGTAAACTTCAATTTTTATTTTCATATTTGTTTCATAATTGACCATTATTTTTAAAATTTTCAACTTTCTTGTGTGCCCTCTTGAATCATTGATATCGTTTCACCACATTAAGAAAATTTAAGCAACAGTTAAATGTGACTCATATTTTTGAGGTAAGAATATAATGTTCAACATTTTCTGGATAGGATGAAGGCACTGCTTACAGAGGTAAGATTTAAAAGAAAACTGGATAATTATTTATATGGCATAAACAGAAAGTGACAGTTGAGTGCTGAATTTAATTTTCCTATGGATTATATTGCCATATGTTTCTGTGACACTAGGGTATAACTGTAAAATAAAACTATTTTTAAAGGATTATAGTTTTTAAAAGGGCCTTCTTTAAATTTTCACACGAAAGCATCTAAAGATAATGTTTCAGAAATATCTTAATGGATCATGTCTGCTGTTTGGAAAGATTGCAGGTTGCTTGCTAATCTTTTCACTCAAACAATAAAAAGTTTCTGGACCAAATTGAATATATTTTTTCTTCATTTATAGGAAAATTTCTATAAATCAAAATCATGTGAGATGCCAAATTTCATGTAGTTAATTACCAGCATGTCAATGAAATCTCAACATTCTCAGTGAAAATTCCTATCTTGCCTTCCTTTTAGCATTTATTTGGTCTGTAACAATTAAATAGGGATGAATCAGATCCTCTCATTCTCAATTTTCTTCAACTCAGTAATTGAGCATTTCCAAAATTAAAAGAAATACTCCCCTAATCATTCTCAAAATGTCTCCCCATTAGCCACCCTATCTCCTCAGTCTAATGAGCAAGCAACAGAGCACTTACTGGGGCTACCTAGAGACTATACAGGAATTTTATCACTTTAGGTTTAGTGAGTAGAAAAGGAAGATCATGCTGCATGAGTAAGAAGAGGAAAACAGAGTAAGAAAACTAAGTTGTACTTCCTATAATTTTATCACAGAGAGAGAGAGAGAGAGAGAGAGAGAGAGAGAGAGAGAGAGAGAAAACTATATATAAATGGAGAAAAGAAGGAAATTTTTCAGGGAAATGAAGAAAGATTTGCTAGCAGTCAGTATTTCTGTGTGCTGGAGTCATTTCCCCCAAGTATACCCTTCTCTGTCCTTCACAAACATACCCCGGGCTTTGAATAACCAGGTTTGATCTGCAAGATGAATTTGGAAAACCCTAGGGACACAGAGGGAAATAGACAGTTATCTATAGGGAGATGGATTGCGCCTCCAACTTGCAAATGTGTGACTCTTTCCTAGGTCAGCTCTTATCCTAACAGCAGTTACCAGTTCCTTGATTTTTCCCTTCAGGAGATCTGCTTGTGGAGAGGAGCTACATTTTAGAAGCAGATGATGGAAAAAAGTTTCATAGAAATACGGTTTGTATTAGAATACTACTAATATTTATGTACTAACAGGAGGGTTGTAGTAGTGTGAGGGGAGAATCTACATTCCCTCCCCCAGAAATATTTATTAGAACTCTGCCTAGGTTCAGGAAGACAGGCTAATCTAAAATTGGATGTGACACAAATTTTATAAGATCTAGCCCAATCACTGAATATAAGTTGCATTTATTTCCTGAAAAAAGCCCTTACAAAACTATTTTTTTATAAAAAGAATCAGTGGCCCTGTATTCTCTGCAGCTCTACCATTGTCTATGTATCATTTAGAACACAATATGCAAACATGCTTGAAACGCATCCAACTCTTCCTACCCGTTGGGCTCACACCACATTTAGTGAGTCACATTTAACAAGGAGCACGATCTGCTTCAAACTGGCCAATTTCCCTAAAATCTGGCTTTTTAGTTCTCGACTATTATTATCACATTACTTTTTTAGGGTTTACAAAAATTAAAACCAAAATGAAATCCATTTGGCACCCTGCAGATAACAGGTTCTACAGACTCGGTCAACTGCAGATCGAAAGCATTAAGAAATGCAATTGGATGTGACCTGGACATTCTTCACAGAGGTCTTTGTCACTATCCCCAACACAGTGCAATATGACAACTATGCAGATAGCATCCTTCTTATGCTATTTATTAAGGCCACCTAAGGACACTTTCAAGTGTGCAGCAGCTGACTATGGACAGACACTACACTGTTTGACATGCAGAGCATTACAGTTTGTCCACAGCCTGTCCTAGAACTAGTCTTTCCACCACCAAAGATGATTAGATTTATATACATGTATAATATGGGTGTCCACAGATACCCCCCAGAAACTTCCAGAGGTGGTGTGATTTGTGGAAAGCAGAATGTATCATGCAGCACTTTGGTATGGGGACCCAGTACCCACAGTTGAAAGGATACAGAGGTCTGTCTGTCCCAGTTGCAGTAGGCTCAGTGCCCTGTTGGCTAGTTCTATGGCAAAACATGGCACAGTGCTAAGGCATGGTATAAATCAGCTGCTCAAGCCATGGAGGAAGCAGAAACTGAGAAGGAAGTTCAGTCCCCAGCGACCCCTCCCCCAGGCAGGCCTCTTCCCAACAGCAAACACCACCAGTGGATTCATCCACTGACAAGTACAGCACCCCTGTGATCCAGTCACCTTCCGAATGCTTCACCTCTGGATATGTGACTGTTTGGGGGGAAACACTTTGGACATAAACCATAACAGGGGTGAAGGAAAGACGGCCTGTGAGGTGGGGGAATGTGCACACATCCAGGCATAATCAGCCATGATTCATTCTATACTAGAAAAGACATTCCAGATCTCAAGTAAGGAAGAATGGCTTGAGCAAGGGAAAACTAAAGGAGGATGAAAGGGCCTTCTTTTGCTTTAGTCAGTCCATGAGAAAGTTACCTGTGGCCCAAGAGTTTTAAGAAAACACACTTGCCCATAAATTGGAAGACAACACTATACATTAAAACAAATACTGTACAATTTATATTATTTTGTTAGGTGAAATTCTGCATCACTTGTAATTTTTTGGTTCTAATACCATTTTGTACTCTCTTTAAAAAAAGAAAAGAAAAGAAACTTAGTGGAGTATCACAGAATAGTTGCCAACTATGAGCTGAGGGGCCAGAAAATCCCATCACCCAGCTACAGTACATCCATAAGAAAATAAATCAGTGAACACCTTTTCTTTTTCCTTGTCTCAATTTGCTTTTTGTGTTTTGTTTTTATTCTCTTTTTCTATCTGGCTTTTTTTTTGTTTGCTTGTTTCAGAGTGTTGCCATGCATTTCAAGCTGATTTTGAATGTACTATATGCCTGAGATTGTCCTCAAACTCAAGATGACGCTCCTGCCTCAGTCTTCTAGGCCTGGGATTATAGGTGTGTTCACCACACTCAGATGTCTCAATGTTGCAGGCCCAGGGCACGTAGCAATGAAAAAAACAAAGGACTTGTCATGTGGTTTAGTGCTAGAGCACTTACCCAGCAGTCATGAGGCTCTTGGTTTGATCTCTAGCACTATAAGAGAATTTTCCCAAAGGAACCATTTGACATTGATTGGCAGGGGAAAGGTACAGAGTTAGTTTGGTGAACAGGTCTACTCTGAGATGGAAATTTTGAAATGAGACCTGAATATTGAGGTGGGGCCAGGCATGGAAAATATGGAGTCTGATAGCTTCTAATTCTAACTAGTATAGTTGGCCCATAATTATCAAAACCATTCCTAAACCTATAGAGTTTCAAAATGGTATATTACTAAAGCATTTCTGAGAGCTCCAGTAATTTCATGCAAATCCTGCCTTAAACATAATGCATTGTGTCCCCTAGACATTTTTTGAAACATTTATAAAATCCACCTAGTCACCCCTTATACTCAGGCATATCTGTTCTTAAGGATAATTACCTTTCCCTTTGGTTTTTCAGCTTTAATTATTGTACATTTTGTGCTCTCGGCATTCTCAGTGTTTCAAGAGTGTTAATTTGAAAAAAGATTTTTTTTGCCTATGTAAGATGTTTAAGACAAAGAGCACACTAAATGGTGGAAACAAGTATTTTATATCTAATTCAAGTTGATTTTGTAGTACTTTGTGTTCACGTTAAAATATAGAGGCAGGGCCAGGGATCCATCTCAGAGGCACAGTGCCTGCATGGTAAGCTCAAGGTACTGAGTTTGATTCCTGGTACCAAAAACATAATTTACACAAGCCTGTAAAATTCAGAGACATATCTTTGTTAGTAACTGAAACACTTTGTAGTCTCAGACCATTTACATATAAGTAATTTCCTTGTAGTATTAACACTGTCTCGAGCTTGCTCTTATGCATAGACAAGGCAGGTATTCAGTAATATCTCTGACAGCTGCAACTTCAGGAACAAGAATCCAAGATTTCAACTTACTGTGATTGCTTGCAATTCCTACATTCATCAATTATATTTATCATTCTATAATTATCAGTCTCCAGTCGGCAAGATAGATCAGTGAACTAAGCACCTGCTGAGGCGAACGCAGGAACCAGGGTTCCATCCCTGGCACCACATGCCCCACTGACCCTGCGCCCAGGCATGCTGAGCCAGCCACTGAGTCCTGGTGTGGTGGCACATGCCTCTAATCCCAGTGCTGGGGAGGCTGAAAATAGGAGGAGCACTATTAGTCTGAGCTGCATAGTGGGACCCTGTACCAAATACATAAAAAACAAACCAAAAAAAAAAATAATAATAATAAATAAAACTATAAGTGTCAGTCTCATCTGAGTGAGACTATGTCATGGCTTGGGGTTTTGTGAGGAGTAACAATTTAAGATTGCTTGTAATAGTCATCCAAAGAATCACATACAAAAAGACAGTGCAGGAAATCTGTTCATACACTAACAAGAAAAGACTCCAGCTGAGGGCCTGAATCCCACAGTATTGTCCTACATCAGCCCACCTGAAGACCTAGAGCTCATAACAGTGTCTCCCCCAAGTACCACTGGAGACTGAAATACCATGACAATGTCTAATGCAGACCCATTTCATGGATCTGCTCTGAGAAGGCCCAAGGTCAGTGGTGGAAGCTAGACAGTCTGTGCCAGTGTGATGAAGGATCTGTGCTATCAGGCTGAGGGCTCTGAACTGGAGCCAGGAAACAATGCTCAAGGTAAGAACCAGAGGTCCTCTGAAGAGTACTGTGGCCGTCCTCAGCAACAGTGAGGTCCTGAGCTCCTTCAGAGATGAGGAAAGCTGAGTTCCCATTAGGAAAGAACACGACCAGCTCCATGAGACTGAGTTGTGAACTATCTTCCCTCTGGAGCCAGGAAACAATGGTCAAGATGAGGACCAGAGTTCCTCCAAAGTAAACTGCGGCCATTCTCAGTGACAACAAGGTCCAAAGCATCTCCTGCAAGAAAATAACCTCGTTTTCAAAGCCTCCCAGCAGAAAAGCCCAAGAGAACCAGCAGCTTCCTACAGTTCCCAATTAGCTTTAAAACAGCCTCCCTACCAGCCTTTCTCTTCTGGCTCTGCCTGTCTTCTCTTGCTGCGGGCAACAAGCCTAAGGTGGGCCTCCTGCACCCAACACCACACTTTAGTTCAGCTGACCACAGGTTGGCAATCTGCCAAGATTGGCACCAGTCCTTTATGCTCTGGTGCAAATGAATCTCACGCCTATCCTAAAGTATGATCTTGATGAGGAAAGACTGAAGGCAGCAGATGGACCCTGTATTTGTGTCAGACACTGAAACAAAATGGGCTTTGCGAAGCCTGAGACTTAGGTATCCCAGAAGAGAAAACCTGTGTACAACAGGAAGACAGTGCTGTCAAAATAATCCCATATTCTCACTGTTTTCCATGCAGCTATGTCTCTCCAAAAATAAGCTGTTGACAGAAAATAATTAACACCTCTGGTGTATCATTCTGCTTACTCAGAAGACTGAATAGACTTTCTTGAATAAACAGTATTGCTTCCATTGCAAGTGTGAGCAATATGAGTGAAAGATTTTCTTGCTCTCTGGTGGCTTATAATCTAGCAGTGGTGCCAAACCTATGGCACATTCCTGCAAGTGGCTGCTCGTATCACTGAAACCACTAGAAGGTTGTCTATCACTCTATTCTGGGTGATGCAGGAGTCAGTAGAAGACACTGGTGTTGGGAGGCAGTATTCCATGGGTCTGTAGTGTTTCTTATGAACAGAAATGCTGACTTTTTCTGTTCTGGGATATCTTCTCAGGGATGTTGATATACTGAAATGAAGACAGCAAAGAGCACAGTTCCTGGGGCAAAGATTAGGTCAGCGTTCCATTCATAACGATGTCTCTGCTGTTGCTTAGATATGGTTAGACTCTTCCCTCAAAGACTCCCATATGGGAAGCTTTGTCCACAGTGTGGCTCAGGACGGTAGAACCACCAGGAGATGGGCTCAAGCACGAGGTGATGAAGGCACTGGGGCATCGCTCTTAGAAGAGGGCGAGTCTAGCCTGTGGAGGGAGTTAGTTCTTTCAATGCTTTAAAGAAAGGCTGCTCCCTATACTTGTTCTCTTCTGCTCATGGCTACTTTCTTTCCCATTTCTCTGCCATGAGGTTGTGTAGACCAGAAAGCCCGAACTACAGGCCAGAAAGATGCAGCAGCTTGATCTCTTAGTCTCCAGAACCTTAGGCTAAATATACCACTTTTTAAATATTTCACTCATCCTCAGATGTTTCATTACACCAGCAGAAAATAGCACAGTCTCCCTCTGGGGCAATACTCAAGCATGCTTCCTGGAAAGGATTTGGGAACCCTGAGCTCAAGATTCCTCTCCATGTTAGAAACTATTGCTCAGTTAATCATGCATTACTTGGTCTTTGTGTTACATGGAAGGAACTAAAACTAAGAGAACTGATGCACATGATAATATTCTGACTACTGGTATTTTTTGTGTAGTAAAGTCCTTTGCCTTTGGGAGTAGTAGTTTTGTGTATTCTTCCAGCTCTGAGGCGTCTGATAGGCAAACCTGTAAGCTCACAGAGACAAAATCTCAAATTTTTTATAATTCTGTATAACAACATGCAACACATTTTTAATGTCAAGCTGAGTATATAATGAATTACAAAATAAACAAGAGGACAGTAATAGAAATGGAGACAAATTCCCATGGAGATATGTCATGTGAATAAATAATTTTCTTAAGAAATAGGTAAGAAAAATTAGAATTACAATGAATCAGTACAGAAGGAATAAAGATTTAACAGCAATGTCGAGAAGGGCATCTCCAAGCAACTGGGGAGATAGCTCAGTGGAATAAGTGCTTTCCTGGCAAGCTCAAGGTCCTGAGTTCAATCCTTGGTTGAGAGAGAGAGAGAGAGAGAGAGAGAAACAGAGACAGAGACACAGAGACAGAGAGAGAGACAGAGAGAGAGAGACAGAGACAGAGAGAGACAGAGGCATCTCCAGTAGTAAGGACAATTTGAGTAAAATATAGACATGTTTGACAGTGAGAGACAGGCTGTATTGGATAGGGGAGAAGAAAAGAGAAAATAAGTTTAGAAAATTGCATAGAAAATAATCATGCAACTTTGGAGAGACTTGAAATGTAATGTAATTTTTGCTTTTTTAATTAAAATCTTAGACACTTTTGTTTATGAGAAAGCTTCACATCTAAGTACTTTGTATTGAAGAATTTTCAATATTAGAACTTTCTTTGATGCTGGAAAACCGTAACACTGAAATAATTTCTGTTCTTCAAAAATGAGGATTGGCATTGGGTTAAAGTTTCTAGACAAAAGTGGCGTTGTTTTCTTCTTTATTGTTCTTAAAGAAGAGAAAGCCAAACAAACTGTACTATTCACCATCAACCTGAGTGTAAGACAGCTGCTATCTCTGGGACCGTATGCGCTCAGGGCCTCTGCCTTTGGTCCTGTGTAACCCAGGTCTCTAAAACAGGAAGTGTCTCTCAGGGCAGAGACGCACAGCTTTCCTCTCTGAGCAGGAGTTTCAGTGGATTGAGACGTTTTAAAGGGCACATTCCAATTTCTGTGCAATTATCCTTGCACCAAAAAAAAAAAAAAATCTAGTTAAATATGCACACAATTCCCCGAAATACGAAGAATGTAGCTTTCTTCTCTTGAAAGACCTTAGTAAATGTCAATGTTTTTAAAAGCACACTCCCATGCAAGGGCCAGACTTGCTAGAAGCAGCTCCTTTACCATCAGTGGAAAACAGAAACAAGATGTAGGAATATAGCTTCTAAGATACCTTTGCAGTTGATTCTTGATAGGATTGGTGTTAAAAAGTTCTAGCTTTAATAATATTTACCACAACAGCACAATACAAAACCCTAAAGGCTACTTCATAAGTGTTCTTTCACTATGTTGCTTTCTAGAAATGTAAATATAACTGTCTTGAAGCTGCCTAATAGTGGTTTCATCATAAATTTGGAATGATAAATGACTTTCAGACAGTCCTAAGCTTCTCACAACAGGCTCTAATAGTATGGAGAAGAAATTTTGTGATGAATACAAATCACCCTAAAACCCGTAATATATCATGCTGAGTAATATCACAATAAGAAAGAGAAAGAAGATGAAATTGTACATAGGCATATGCTTTCATGTGCTTTGACTAGAATTTGTATTTTTTCCACCTTCTCTTTCAGTATAACAATAAGTATTATTATTGAAAATACCTTAAATATTTCCTTGAAAATGTTATTTGTAAAACCCAAAAATTTTCTATTACAAAGTATTAACATTATAACTTTTACTTAGATCTAGAATAACAATGTTTTACATATGCTCATTTTGGAAAACATTTCACCCATATTTTATGAGAACTTTATAATTATTCTAATTAATATATATGTTTATTTTAAAAAGAAAGGAACCAGTGTATTAATGATGCATTGGACAGCTCATAGGTCAAGGAATGTAAAATCCAAGAGTAGAAACTTTGGAAACTATAATTAGCCTTACCGAAGATCCACCAAAATAAGTTTTTGAGCCACTGTTCTAGTTAAGTTACTGCTCTATGAAAGTGATGCCTAAATTTATAATCTCCTTATTTTATTTTGCTCATGATTTTGTGGGTCAGGGGTCTGAGAAGGCTAGACATGGCAGGGCTCACTGCGGGTCTCACGCAGTTGCGGTCTTGATATCAGCTGGAGCTGGAGTCACCCAGGGCCTCTGCTGGCCTGGGCAGTCCAGAGCGTCACTCTTGGCTGCACTGGAGAACTGTTGTTGGCTGAGGGCTCAGTGAGTATGCTCCCTGTACCTGCTAAAAGAAGCCTTTCTAGTATGGTGACTCCATCTACGTAGACTTCTTAGGTGATGTCCAGCTAGCCTGAAAGAGAGCGTAACAAGAGAGTGGGGCAGGAGGACATAACCTTTTATGATCTACTTTGGAAAGTCACAGTATCTCTTTGATTACACTCTGTTAAAGCAGCCCCATGCTCTTTTTGATGTTTTGGATGTCAAACAATTTGTAGCCTCTCATTTTCTGAGCACTATGGTGGCTGAAGTCACTTGTCTGTTCTGATTTCATTTCAACCAATTGTAACATTTTTTAAATATCTGAACCAAGTTGAATTTTTTAAATAATACCCAACACAAAGTCATTTCGCTCCTTTGGAGGTAAAATATCAAGCAATTTTAAGATAAAAGATCTGCTTAATTTGATTCATGTTCAAACAAAACAATTTTAATCAAGAAAATACCATTTTGAAATCAGTCCTGTCCACATAGAACAATGGAAGAAAAGCAATGATTTCAGAAAGAACAGTCACCTCTTTTAATAAAGAGCCTAAGCTTAGTTCTTTTATTAGGGAAACCTGACTTTGGTGTAAGTCACCAAAAAAAAGATCATGGAGTAATGTACTATGGCACATTTAATTTTCTTTTCATGACAGTTCAATGTCTCTTTATAAAACTGAGTATACAAAAAGTAGCTCACCTATTTGAATTGAAAACATTTCCTCTACCAAGTGATATTGCAGTAAATTATAGTATTAACTCTCGTAGCATATTCTGTGGCCAGAATGATATACACACAGGGGCTATTCTATGTGTCAATGATTTATTTAACTCATTTGAGCTACTTAAAAATGCTAAATGGGAAAACCCAATGCAATTAATTTTAAGGTTTGTATTTTGATTTAATGCGAGCAAAATGATAGTGATAGTGATAGTGATAGTGATAGTTTATATTCATGTGTGTTCAAATTATTGGAATGCTTTCACAAATTACATTTGTTTGTTTTGAACCACATGACAACTCTGTGAAGTAGATAGGATCAGAATTTAGAATTCGCATCTTGATAACTATGCCAAGTTGGTAGGGGTGTAAATTGTTGGCCTACAGACCTTCTGGAATCAGGCAAAGAAGGAACTAGAATCAAGGCCTGATTTATGCAGTGTTCTTTCCACTAATCCATAGCAGTGGAAGATCCAACAAGACAGTACAAAAAAGATTTTTTTTAGCCTTGCATATTTGGCTAAAGTAGATCTGAACTAGTTCAATGAACCCAGGCTATTTAGAGGATCCCATGTATTTTAGGCAAGAAAATATGTGGCAGTAAAGGCAGAAAAATAAAAGCATCAGTCCAGGAAATAACGAACATGAAAATAGCCAGCAATATTTCCATTAATCCTTGCTTACATGATAGATGATGAGCAAATTACTCATATTTTTTCTCTAGAGTTCTCTGGATCTAATTAATTGATAAACATAAGAATGTTCTCTCTATTCTTCTCATGTTAAGAAGGTGTTTGTTACCTTAAGGCTTGGAGAACGAAGTGGAATTATCTACAAGATATGATAGCAAATACGCGAACATACTCAAGTGAAGAGTAACCTATAAAAGTAGAAACAGGAGGTATTTTGTTGTTTTTTAATATTGCTAACATATTTTACTTTCAGTTTTACAGCAAACCTGACTGCTTTCTTGATGTTTGGCTTTAAATGAAATGATAATGCAGAGGCCATAGGGACCAGGAAAATAAAAGAATGCGAGCTCCCTCTTCCTCAGTCATTATTGTCAGTTTTGCTCCACATCGGTTTTGTTGCTGTTAGTGCTGTGTATATAATCATTTATCAGCATGATTGGATATATAAGAGAAAAGTGAATTTAAATGGCTCTAAATTTGATTTTTATTAAGTAAAAGTCTCAAACCACTAACCCCAAGTGCTAAGAAGTTTTGTTTATTTGAAAAATGAACTACACTATTCTCAAAGTGTTGTTCTAATTGCTTACTGAGAAATTCAGTCTCAGACACTGGTTAGATGCCTTTGCATTCCAAGGTCCTCACTAGTCCTTGTGCTTGGGGACACACAGCCAGAGCCGGCCATCTGGGCCACTCCCCGTCACTGACCTGCCCAGATGCTTCAGACATGCTCATGGTCAGACCCATTTTCCCTCGTTGTCCAGCTGTGTAGCCTCAGTGCCCCCTAGAGCTTTTGACAAGGCTGGTGACCTACCATTGAAGTGCAGTTTCTATATGCTCAAAATGTAGCCTTTTCCTCCTCCTTGGCACTGTGCTAAAGGTGCCGGGTCTCCTGCCTTCTGCGGTGTTTGATGGCCCCACATAGCCCAGGATCCCTGAAAACCCAGGCCGGGAGGGAAGCCGGCCACTGACCAGGACTGGCTCCCTCTTCTGCACAGACCTTCGCTGCGGTGAGGGAGGCCCAGAGGGCTACATGTTCAACAAAGGCAGGGACAAGCAAAGGTGAGCAGAAGCGGGAGCCAATACACTGATTGATCATGGAGCCAGAATAAATTTTGTTTCTTAACCTTCTTGAAAAGCAGATAAGCCTCCAAAATATAAAATGACTATTTATAAAATATAAAATAACTACTTCTTTTCCAATACTTCTTTCTTGGTTTTTTCAGCTTTAGAATAGAAATAATCTCTAAAGGGATCAATCCTCTTTCATTCCATGTTATGAACAGAATTAATTCCAATCAGATTAATGCCCTCCTTAACTACTGAAGTTGGGATACTTGGGGTAGCATGTGGGAACAAGGGAGAGAAATGAGAGTCAGCACCACAGCTCAGCCAGCCAGAGGGAAGACTAGGAAGAATACAGGAGTGTGTGTTGGGGCAGTGGGTAACAGAGGACGGATGGGAGGTCTACAACATGGACAAATATAAGCTTCTGAATCTCCCAGTCCATAGCCCCTCTCGGTCTAGGCCGCCCCAGTCTACCTTTGTGCTTTTCCATCTTTTCTACAAGAGCTGGTCCTGCAGGGTTTCTTTGTTCCTTTCATCTCTAAGCCTGTGACTCTTACTATTATATTTCCATAATATTATTCAGATTACAACTGGCTTTGTGATTTAATAGTTTGAGAATAGTGACAGAGATTTAGTGTCTGAATATATTCTATTGTACAATGATTATAACAGTGTAGAAAATAATTCTGTGTTTTATGTCTCAGCTTTTTAAATTATTTTCCTTAAGTGTCACTAAAAAAGTATACACCAATGGCATCTCAGCTACCTGAATTCTTCTAGCTCTCTACTTTTAAAGTGGCTCCTAATTAATTAAGTGACACTCACTTATCTAACACTGTAAGCCTCAAATTAGAGGCTCTGCTTAATCCTCCTTTACAGGACACATGTAATCGCTAGGCTATTTTACCCCTCTTTTATTTTATTTGTGGTACTAGGGATTGAACTCAGGAGCCTGTGCTTGCAAGGCAGGGGCTTATTCTACTGAGCTATATCAGCACCCCTTACCCCTATTTTATTTGAACTTACCCTCTTACCTCCATATAGACTGCCACCATTTAGTAGAAATTGCCATCAGCAATTTCTTATCTGGATGTTCACCATAGCTTCCCTCCTTACCACAGTCTTGTGTTCTTGTTTGCTTTCCTTATTGACCACATATTTATTTTTCTAGAATGCATATTAAATCAGGTCATTTCCCATCCCAAAATTTTTAGTGGCATTTCACTGCCTTTAGACTAGTCTGCCCACCTTTCAATGAAGTACAGGGTCTTCAATGATGTCACAATTATTAACCTACCATGTCATTTGTTACACTGTCTTCAAATGCTAGCTTGGCTCTCTTTCCTCCTCCACTGGCCAAGAAAGCCACATATGTCACATTGCTCACAGGACATGACTAGGCAAAATGAACTGCTGATGTGGACCAATATTTGTGGAAGTGAAAGAATAAATAAGGTAATTTAAAAATAGACTTCTAAAAGTCACATTTTAAGTTTATTAAGATGACAAACTTGAACTAGCTTGAACTATCAAAATTGAAATTTGATGTAAGTTGTGATGAGTTTATTAATTATTTCATGTGAGCAAAGATTTATGATTGCTAACTTTATCAACCAAAGTAGCAGGTTTCAACTCTTCCTTCTAGAACTTTCTTGAAAAAGTTACTTCATTTCTGTAGGCTTCAGTTTCCCCACTTGAAAATGGCAATAATAAAATATCAGCTTCTCAGGGTTATCATGAGGTTTAAAAATGTTAACATGCTAAAAATATAAATGGAAATAATAAATGCTGTAGAAAAATTAACTATTATTATCATCCAAATATGATAATCATTAATGATTGAAGCTATCCAAGGATAAGCCACCAATTTTGAAATTGCTCTCATGCACCACTTGTCTGTATGGCAAGGTTTTAATATTTAAATGTATATGAAACATATTTTTCATTCCATTTGAAAGAATAAATAGAGGGAAACAGTAGTTTTAAAGGCAGGTTTACATGTATGCATGGTTGGGAAAATTAGAATGGTAGCATTATTTGTAGCATCCTCGTTATAGTTGTCAAGATGATGTAGCAATAGATCCAGGGATATAATTACACTACCCTTCCATATTTAAATTGTCAGAAAAGAGAAAGGCAGCAAGTAGTTATCTAAGCATGTGATAATGAATGACAAGAAAAAAATTTACTTTCACAGAGAGCATATTGGCCACGCAATGGCTGTGACTCATCCACGTGGCTGACACTGACAAACAACCTGAGGTACAGGATGTCAGGATAAATCCTGAGGGGATTTCACTGACCTTATCAGACCCAAAA
>NDGN011471741.1:15000-17750 GCA_002564285.1 Tympanoctomys barrerae | reverse complement strand
GAGGAGAGATTTTCAATGAGTGCCATCCAAGATTACATTTAAAAATCAGAACTATGCAGAAAAGAGGACGGAAGCCTGTGGAATCTTTGTAGCTTTTTGAATTTGTTTTTACTACTTACATTAAGAGTGTGTGTGGTATATCCTGTATCCTGTGTGTAAAATTAGTCACCAGTTGACATATTTGAAAGACAGTGAGGGGAAAGGGACTACGGTCTGAGACACACTAGAAAGTGTTCAAGTGTTCGGAATTGCTTCCTTAGGAATCATTTACTTTTAAATTTCTTGCTGGACTACCTCGATTCTCTTGAAAATGAATTTGAGAGAAGTCACACCAAAGGTAGTTGACTATTTGTGGTACCTAGAAGTGTACAGAAATGATTGATTTCCTTATCTCCCCTGTGGATGAGGGCACTGGGTCCTTCTCTAATACAGGACAGAGAAGTAGCAATGAGGAAGGCTATACTGGCTTGAAGGAGTCTCTTCTGCATTGAGTGGGCAGAAGCTAACTATCGTAGCGTCAGCAGCGGAGATAATAAAACTGAAAGGAAACATCTACTCCGAGTCTAGTCCATTTCATCTGCGCTCTTCAAATGTGGCTCTTCCACAGGGATTCATAAGAGATGGAGATAGAAATATATAAATACATAAAATTAAAATAAAGCCAGAGGAGGAAGAAGCCTAAAATGATAAATGGCAAAGTTTGAAATGGCCATTAAGCTGGAGCAAGTCAAATGGCTACCAAATGGAGCTTCATTTCTCATTTTATTTATAAACATTCATATACAATGGCAGAGAGAAAGAAGAGAAAATCCTTGAACTCCCGTGAAAGACATTTTGTGCCTCGTATGTTGGATTACTATTAAGTATTCACCTGTCTTAAATGGGCTCTCTCTCCAGCCTCTGCATCGTACATCTTAATGTCACTGACACCTGCAACTGAATGGTAATGTGGATCAGTGAAGATAATCACCAGCTAATAAGAGCTTCAATCGTGCTTTGGCTAGTGTACACCCTTTAATGTATTTCTTTGGATAATTTGCCAGTTCAATTTTATTAAACGCTTATGCTTGATCAAAATGTGCTTGTGTATGAAATTAGCTGTGAATCTGAGTTTTTAGAAATTACCAGCACAGTGGTCGTTTTGCTTCCTGCCGTCCTTACCTTTTAGCTTTCTTTTGAGCTTAGATCGCAGAAGTCATCATTTGAAAATCATTCTTGGTTTCGATTTTGAGCACCCCAGTGATGAAAGCGTAACCTTGCTCCTTTGTACTAAGCCTGGGCGCCCCGAACATGAAAAGTGGAAACCCGGCGTTCCGTTTCTCCATCGATGAATTTCTAGTGCACTGGGTCTTGTGGGGACACTTTGACCTTTAGTATTTTGTTGTTGCTTTTTATTTATTTTGCTGCAGAAGGCGATTGGTCATGAAAAATAACCCAGAGGCAATGTGGTGGGTAGTGGAGAGAAGGTGGAGGAGTGACCTGGTTTTGATTAGTTAATTCAGATTAGGGAGTAAATTTTCATTTCACAGCTGCTGTTCAGGTTCAGTGGCACTACCAATTTTTCCATTTCAAGTTCCCATATATAAAGCTGATGGTTTCCTCGGCTAGAACCCGCTTTAATGTTCCTCTTTGGCAGAGGCTCTACCTTTCCCCCGTGATTTTCAGTAGCCTTTCCCCCCATGCAGCTTTGCCAGAGCTCCTCAGTTGTGAGCTTCAAATCTCCTGTAATTCCAGTCCTAGCAGGCCCTTAAAAACATAGCAATGCACAGATGTACAGTGAAAATTTTAAAATGTGCACTTTCTTTTAGGAATATGAACACTGAATATCACATAAACCTCTGATGTTCCCCTTGCCACCTTCCAGAACTTAGCTAACCCTCCCTTCTGTGTTTATATTCATGGCTCTTGCATACATGGTCGGCCCCAGCTTTTAGTTCTTGTGCTTTCCCACCCCTTTCCTCCTATGCCAAATAGCTGACTGCTTTTATGATGTGGGCAGGGGCCGATGAGGGAGTAGTTTGAGTCCACAGACTCTATTTTCAGTCATGGCTTGGGCTGCATTTTAAGATAGGCCTTGGTTAGAGACAAGGTCTTGTTCTCCACAAACGTCCCTTTTACAGTTTAAATAAAGAAATGATAAACATCAAAAGATCAACAGCGTTCCAAAGAAGCCAATATATAATAGTTATGCCCAGGAGCGCTGTTATAACTGAAAACCTTAAAATGAGCATTGAATTGTAGCTTTGTTCCATTCTGTTTTTCCTCCCTGTAATAGGGTCCCTTAAAAAGAAAGAGGAATAAAAGGAGGGAGGGAAGTTTGAGAATTGAGACTGAAATGAGTCTGATCATTTAGACGTAATGAAGCAAAGAAACAATTTTTAGTCCTGGGGGCCTGTTGTTGTTCTTGTTATTGGGGGTGGGTATGGATATACTGAAACCTAGCTTCTTGCAATCCAATAATAAAAAATCTAAAGGGAAAAAAACGGGAAAAAGACTTGCCATGTCGACCTCTATTAATTTAACCAGGTGACGTATTCTGTGGGTACACGTGTAATGGGCCAATGGAAAAAATCCCTCTCAGGGGACACCTCATTCTTTGACATTACAGGAAGTAATAGGTCTAATATTTTGTTCTTGTTAAAGAAAAAGCATCACAGGAGCCGGCCAAATAGCTCAGCGAGTTAAAGCACCTGCAGGCAGGCGCCGGGGCCCGGGGTTCTATCCTGGGGCCTGCTGTGCCAGCCCCGCCC
>NDGN011471741.1:0-10000 GCA_002564285.1 Tympanoctomys barrerae | reverse complement strand
ATATGCCAGATTTACTCACATAGGCTTCTTGTACTATGGGTCAAGTATAAACCAGACAGGAACTAGCTATCTGTCAGGGCAACTTGGAATTTGGGTCCCAGAAATCTCCCTAGAGCCAAATCCTAGACTGATAAAGGTGCCAGTAGATAGGAGGACCTGATCGCCGTACAGAGTCTGAGACTGAGTTGTGTGGGCTGTGGCTCAGAGCCGAAAGTCAATGATAATAATTGAGTCAGTTTATCTTAAGGATCAGGGATAATCAACCTAAAAGACAAAAGGAGTTGCCTTCTTCATTTATCAACCAGATCTGGGAACCAGAAGACACAGCTACTTACGGTTTGTGTGTGAGGCAAATCCAGAAGGAAATGTAGCACTGTCACATGCACAAATCCTGAAGGCAAGCACGTGTCAAGTGCACTTTCTATAGTTAATATTGGTAGATTTAACACCACTGGGGGGAGCGAATACGATTGAGTGGAAATGGAATACATTTGGCGGTGCTTGCTGGCCGTGGCCACTGGTCAGGCAGCAGCTGTGGTCTTTATGTTACCAGCAAAAGCTTTGAAACCTCTCCTGGATCATCTCCCACCCTCGTGGCTCCCTGAGCAATGCCGATAACAACTAGCCAGGCAACCGATGCTGCTGTTGCTGAAATTACCTCTTTGGTCTCACACAGAGCCATCCTCGATCCATGGAGAGCTGCCAGCGTGTTAGGAGATGGCAAGTTAGGGACTGAATGCCTCCCATTGTACACTGAGCTTGCATTGTTCCACAGGAGACCTTCAGTAGGGAGGAGAGATATGCTGACACTGTACCAGGTGGTACTGGCAAAGGCTGGACAGTTTCATCTTGCAGTGAGACTTTGTAAGTTAGCTTCTGTGCTACCAGAATGTCCTGTTTTTGACAGCTAAAGACACTGACACTGGATCCTCAGTTGTTGTCCCCATCTATGCACACATATAATGTTCCAGTCTAGGATTATGGGAAACCACACAGGCTAAATACAGGTCTATGGTATCTAACTCATCTTGGGATTATTTTTATTTTTCACATCAGATCTTTTCCTGATAGTGGAAAAGAAATCTCTTTCCTGTGCATTGGCACCAGAGCCAATCTACTCCTAATTACTGAAGTTAAAAAGAACAAAACTCTCTTCTGAAACAGATGTTTATCTTAAAGCATTGAGGAGTGTGGAGTTGGGCCCAAAAGATGGAGCTTTCTTTGGTGAGTATTCACATCTTTTGGTGTCTTCTACCTTCCTGTTTCAGAACAGGAAGAAGAAAAAGGCTGCTCGGGAATGCAGCCCAGAGCTAAAGGAGTACTGAGGCAGGGTGTGGAGGAGGCTGAGCACAGTTGCCTAAGACTACAAGCATCTATTGAGTACTTGCTTTGTACAAAGCACAGCACTAAGGTCTTGCGTGCATGGCCTCATTCATTTCTCTCACCACCTTTCAAGTAGCTGCTGGTACTGCTGCATATTTCTCAGATAAATAACCAGTGCTTAGAGGGAAAGAGCCTTGGGTTGCTCAGCTGACAAGCTACAGAGCTGACTGTACTGTGGACTCAGGTTTTTCACTTGGAAAACTTGGGTAATGGAGAGATCACATTTAAGGCTAGTGCTGTGGGGAACTGAAGGCATCAACGTTTTAAAAGTATTTCTATACACAAGTCTTTCTGCAGATACAGACTTGTGACAGCCACATGCCTCCTATGTCCCCAACTCAAGATACAAAGGAAGGATTTCACTCTGCCTCCCCTCTGTGATGTAACTACAATGGTGAAATTGGTTGGCACTATATATATATATATATATATATATATATATATACTTTCTCTACAGGTAACTTTAATTCTTAAACAATACATCTTGCTCTGTGAGAATTTCTTTGGAGGCTGGAAGGCAGGAACCTTGAGGGAAAATGGAAATCATGCAGCTTATCTCCTATTGGAATTATGTTGTATTGTGTGTATTCTGTTGTTCTGTGTTATACATGAAGCCATTTCACAGATTTTTGGTGCTTTCCCTGGGGTATGTGGGGTTGCAGGTATTTTTAGGGCTTGTGTTTCTGAACCAGGAGCACACGGAACAGGTCTTGAAATATTTGTCTTTTCCTGTAATGGGGAGCATAACCGAATTTGGCCTCTTGTCTGCACGTGTGATTGTCAGAGTGGCTGATTTTCTTTGATTCTGTATTTTCTGGCATGTGGAGAATGTTCCCCAAGAAGTTAAAATCATCACCCTCGCTCGGGCTTTGTGGCAGCTGCCTGCCTGGTGGCTTGTGGTAGTTCCGTGCGACGCGTGGGCAGAAGAACAGAAGGGCTGAGGAAGGAATAGAGTGACTGGAATAGCATTTGCCGGCAGAACGTTTGCAGCTGAAGGTGGAGCGTATTCAGAGGACACTGTGAGGAATATTTTAAAATCACAGGTGCACTTGTGCTCTCTCCAATTTAAAGGCACATGGTGAACGAAATTTGTGTAACTGCTCACAGAGCGGATACCGCTTCCTCCTTCCTGAGATGAAGTTCTTGTGGGCTCTTGACAGCAGAGGAGAGATGCACTGTGCCTGCTTTGTCCAGCACTGCATACGTTTAAAGCAGCTGACAGCCTCTGACAGTCTGAAGAAACTCAGGAAAGGTTTTCAGAAGGAAGAAATAAACAAATACCCTGTTTTTCCACTCGAGGCCAAACTGGTGTGCACAAAGGCTCACATGCGCAGGGCGGCACCACCACACTTGCCTGGTCTCGTGCTGAGGTGGAAGGTGATTGCTTCACACACATGTGGGTTCTGAGCTCCCTTCAGAAGTGAACAGAAGTCACTTCCGGTGAACTTCCTGCTCCTCATTTACTTACTCAAACCTGGAATGCTACCTGAGGAATGCTATTTAAAGGGACAAAAGGGAATGGAAGGGAGCATTCCCACAAAGCAGGTTCAAAGTTCTATAGTTGTATAAAACATCAATAAATTTTTTGACTACTTATCCCAAACTATGTATATTTATTGATTTATAAATTATATATGTACTATTCCATGAATATGTTAATACATAATAGAACATATGCAAATATTTTGACTGGAGGAGAGAAAACTGAAATAAAATATCTTTAGTAATGGCACAAAGCCTTCTGCTTTCACAAAAATTATTTTTATGACTGTGATTAGTTATAATTCAAAATGTTTTTATCTTGGTTTAGTACTTTGTGATGTGACTTCTGGCTTTAAATTCAGCATATTTTAATTTTTTTGTTTTAATGGCTGTTGTAGCAAAAACAATGCTTTATCGAAGTACAGATTTAACAGAAAAAGGTTGTTGTGTGTACTTGCACTAATTTGTGAGATTCAGATTAGAATCTCTCTGTCACTATTCTGATATTTATATTGTTCCTAACAAACAAATGTCCATCTTTTCCAATGTTAACCAGTATTTTGCAAACTAATTAAAAGGTATATTCTTATACTTTAAGCAAATGAATTTAAATCCATATGAGAGTTTTGATATGTAAGATTTTTAAACAGATTATAATATCTACTTTTATATTAAGAAGTGTGAAGATATAAGAGCTTTTTTAAAAGTAGCAGATATACCATTTTCATTATTAAACTCATAATGCAATGGAAGTGATTCTTAGTACCAATTTTTAAATATTCTTTCCATAATTTCAAGTTTTTGCTTAAAATATACAGTTCTTCTCATCTATAATTAAAACATTAAGATAAATCTCAAATATCAGATTATGTTTTCTTCAAAAAATCATCACGTTTATACCTTCTAATTTTTTGCTAAAGAAAAATGCCACCTCATGAGTGTATTGAAGGGTCACAAGTTTTTCAATTTTCGTTCTTGAGATATCCAGCATCCTCTGTGTGCTATAACAAGTTCACTTGGGCTCTTTCCATGTCATTGCTGATCATTTAAAATATTTTATTATTTTGTACACATCACAATTGTAAATCCTGTAGCATTTTGACACTTTAGCTTCAACTTCTTAGCTTATGAATGATGCCAATGAAGAGGTATTTTTCATTTAAATATTTAAATTTTCTAATCCACTTTGTAAGTTTTAGTTTAATTCAAGCTTCATAACACAATACACTATTTAAGTAAGCCTAAACAAAGAGCTTAATGGAGCCAAAAATTTTAAGCAGTTTGATGACAGGAGAGGACCTATGTGAACTATTCCACATTGAAGAGGTCTTGCTCTTTTCTTGGGTCACTTTATATCATTTAAGTGACACATGACCACTTTCAAGGCAGATTAGTGAGGGTGCCATGGTCAATCTATATGAAATATTAGGGAACATTTTAGCTTTTCACATGAGGAATATATATGAATGAAAGAATATTTTTCTTCATTACTTGAACATATCAACTTCTGTATCCTGGATTAGAAACTACTTTTACTATGTTGATCCTTCTTACAAAGTGAATTTTTTTTGAGTGATGGAAGTGTTTGTCATTATCACACTCAGGATGAATTAATTCAACTTTCTGAAAATTAATTTTGATAGGGAAAGAAGAAGGGTGAAGGAAATAGCCTTAGCCTTGGGTGTTTGTGAATGATTACTGGAATTCAAGGAGATCCAAAGGACAAGGCACAAGCAGATCCTGGAGGAGAAAACACAAATTCTGAGATTTTGGGACTCACTTCTTTCTTCCTGCAGGTGGGAGAATTTGGAACTGTGTGTAGGGCAGCATTACACTGCAGCTGTTCTCTCATGCAGGTCTGAGCCCGGCTGTGTTCTGGGCTCACCAGAAAGTGAGACACTGGACCACAGCATGGCCAAGTTTCAACTTAGAGCCAGGACATGGCCACCAGCCATGGCTAACATGTTTGGTCAAAGCACAGGTGGTTTGGATTTAAAGTATGGCGTCATCCCATGGATGGTTGGTTGCCATCCCTTGGATTTTAATATAGCTTGGCATTCATCCTGAGGTCTAACATTTAAGTGTCCAAATAGAATTTCTGGACTATTCCATTTTCCAATAGAGGAGGCCAAGGTAGGAGTTTAATTTAAATGTACTACAGAAATGTTCCATGTGGATGGGTAGCAAAAGCAGTATCTTCAAAGACTATAAATATTCTCATGAAAGTTACTTGGTATTGGTATCTTTCTTCCTGTTATTCTATATTGAGCCTGGGAGCAGAAGGAAAGGATTCTATTTTATCCACCACATTATTTGAATTTCTGTGACGGTGTCACCATTACCTCAACTTTCATTTACTTACTGCTTTCTTGCGCAGCATTTGTTCCTTGCTGAAGTACCACCACCAGACACGAGACGTCACTACTAGTCATTGACATCTTTATGGTATTGACCATT
Source organism: Tympanoctomys barrerae (assembly GCA_002564285.1). Classification (NCBI taxonomy): domain Eukaryota; kingdom Metazoa; phylum Chordata; class Mammalia; order Rodentia; family Octodontidae; genus Tympanoctomys; species Tympanoctomys barrerae. The sequence continues at coordinate 4,678 of NDGN011471741.1, read as the reverse complement.
GCAAGTTATCACCGTCAAATAATGTCATTATATCAACACTCCCTTATATTTGATAGGGAGAGTAACATGGTGAAAAAAATTATAGTATGTTTTAGAGCATACTTGTCTTTTGGCATCTATCTATTCTTCTCGGGAGAAAATGTGTTCTTTCTCTCTGAGTAAGAGCACATCTATGTTCTGGGAGTCCTGAATGCCTTATCAGCTCAAGTCCTCCCCCACGAGATGAAAAAAAAAAATCACACATAAGATAGAGTTTGTACTCCATTTGTACAGAATCTGAGGCTGATGGATGTAAACTTATGACAGAAATGCATTCACCATGCTTGGAGTCTTTGCTCTTAACAGTTTCCATATCTCATTTTTCTGCTGTGAGTCTTATTTCAGAGACTTCATATTAGATGATGAAGGACCCAGAAAAATTTCAACCCTGAATCTGCCCCCAACTTACACACTTTTAGATGCATTTAACTCATAGGTAAAAATGAATGATGCAAATAAACAGTACATTATCAAGCTACCATCTTCTAATTAATCCTAATAAGTCACTCTGACTACAGTGGCCTTCTATCAATTAAAAGGAGCCCATGATTCATAGAAATAAATTCTATACATGTCATTAACCAGAGGATGGCAAGTATCAATGGAAATTCTGGTTTATGGAACTTTACATATGTGTGTATGGCTCATAAATGTGGACACACTCTGTTCTTATACAATATGGAGACATGAAATAAATCTGACCATTAAAACTCTTAAGCATGTGATAGTTTTCAAATTGTAGAAACCCAAAGAAAAAATAGGCTGTGGCATTCAGGAGCACATGGACAGTTCTTATTGATGGTATAGAAAGCACACATAATATACTTCATAAGAGAGTATGTATCGCTAACAGAACCTCATCTGGACCACTGTGAATAAAATAAATCACTTTATTAGGAACACTAGGGACATACTGATAGCAGATAATGAAGAGCAATGAAAAGGGAAAGACGAAGAACTATTAGCCAGCATAAGTATGATAATTTGATGTGATTTAATAAAACAAAAAGTGGTCCCCTAAGGCATAATACAGTTATTTTCACGATGGTGATTTTCACAAAATAATGGGTTAAATTATACTCAGTGCACTTTGCTTGACAAGGCAGGTAATTATGCAGTATACTTTTTCTAAGTTCTTTCTAAAAGGATTAAATAATGGTAATTTATTGAGAATTTACTATGAAACAAACATCAATCAAAGGCTTTAAAATATATTCTCATTAAATCTTCACAACAATGTTATGAAGAGTTACCATTCTTATTTCCATTTTATAGATGAGGAAACTTGGGCAGAAAAGACATCAACCTTTCTGGGGGCTGAGAGATAGTTCAGCAGCATAAGTGCCTGTCTGGCAAAAGCAAGGTCCCAACTTCGATCCTCAGTATGGAAAAAATAAAAAATAAAATAAAGAAGAAGAGACATCAACTTGTCCACAGTGCAGCTAGACATAGATACAGCTTCAGCACTCACTTTTAATAAATCACTGTGCCATAGCTCCCTAATTAAAATAAATAAGTATCACTGCTTAAAATAAAAATCTCAGTTGTCTGAAAAATTTACTTGTATGAATTCCTGATGATGTGGTATAAATGAGACATTATGCATACATTAAAATAGCTTTAATTACAACAAGGGTTCAATTATGTTACCTAGTAAAGTCTTTACTGAGGCTTTCTTCAGTGATAGGTAAGAGTGTTCTACAATTAAAACTTGGCGTATTTTCTGTTTGAGGAGGTTTGCATACAACATGAAGATAGCTACAGGGTTGACGTCTTGCTGTCAGGATACTTAGGAGGTTGTTGAATCTATCCTTTATCTATCCTGTAACTTTAGATACAGAAAATCATTAAGTCTTGTTTATGTTATTCTTTTGCTTCACAACAATATTTTTTTTTTACAGACAGTACAAAGGTAAACTTAAGCTTTGCTTCTGTCGGAGTTATCTAATTTCTAATTAGGAGAGCCCTGATTTAATGAGATTTTCCTAAGTAGTTTGGATAAGCCTTGGATGACTGAATTTAACTAAGTGATTTTTTTTTATGAAAGAAAGAGACTAGTTAATCATCATTTGCTTTCATAATTGATCGGCGTGGTATTTCCCATAGAGCTGTGTAATTATGCTTCTGTTACAGACATGATGGGACCACAAGAGGAGAAAGAGTGAGAGCTACCCCAAAGAAGGAGGACCTGAGGCTCTGAATACACCAAAGGCCTGGGAGGGCATGCAGGTGGCAGCGGCCACCACTGGCTGAGTCACCCTCCCTGCAGATATGGCACGGAGCAAGGGTCCTGCCAGCTACCTCTGCCAGATGTGAGGTCTTGTTCTCTGTTAGGGTCATCAGTTGGGTGACGTTTTCCTCATATCAGCTGCCCCTGCAGTGGTGTTCTTTAGTCTCCTTGTACACCCACAACACCATTGAAAAACCACAAAAAATCAGGGCAATGCGGTCATTCATTCAGAAGTGCAACCATTGCCTGATTATCTCAAGAGGATGAAGGAAGCCTTAGAGTACCCCAGATACTTTTACTAGCTTATCAGACAGAATTGATTGGGTTCAACTAAATGCTTTGAATGCGATCCTAGAAAAAGCAAACAAAATGACAAGGTCAACTCCCACTTGGGCTGGACTGAACTTGTTATTTCGGCCCAACTCCTTGCTCACCGTCTTCCAGAATTTCCATGTAAAATATTTCTAGACTATGAGTTTCTCTGGGCTTCACGATTCGCTGTACATTCGTGCAGAGCAGAAACTCGAAAAGGAAACACCTTCAGGGAGAGCCTGGTTTGGCAGCAAGGAGATTTTATTTTGAGCCAGCAAAAGATAGTTAAGCACAAGCTGCAGCTCGGCCCTCACCCCCCTGAGCACGTGATCCCTTAACCCATTTCTTTTAATGAGTAATGAATTACCTCCCTTGTTTTCCTGATCTTCAGCCTTTCTTCAAAGGGCTATGTGGAAAAGGGCACTGATGTGGAACAACTAGGTAAGACGAGACAGTCTGTTCAACCCATGTTATTAAAAAAATTGGTTCACCTTTTTGATTCTGTGTCATTGTAGTTTCAGCCATTCATTTGTTCAATAAGCAGTTTGGTATGTTCTGGGAAATAATGAATATTGATCAGAAAATCGTTCACTTATTAAGAAACAGACTAAGGGAAATTGTTTATCCAATCAATTGTAATTTTTGATTTGTTATTTATATTTTCCAATTTCATCCACCCCTCCCCGAGGCTCTCCTTCTCTAAGGAACACTGAGGCGAAGGCATAGAGGCCCTGGCTAAGACTTCTGAAAGAGCACAGAATCCGCTATGTTCCTTAGCGTTCATGCAGGCAGGAGTAGCTGAAAAGACAACAGAATAAGATTGAGAACTGCAGACACACTGCCTCTTGCACCTGTGGCTGCTGGACTGAAACTTCCTCTAGTAATAGGATTTGCCAAAGAGAGTGTGCACTTGCTGTTTGTGACACATAAGCTAGCTGTGCTATGGTGCAGAAGACAAAACAGTTGCACACAGTCAGAATGTGAGTGTAAGCTAAGAAAGATTTTGGGCAAGCCTTGAAAAGAGAGGCTGATTTGGATGCATATGATACTTGATTTACTTAAAGAGTTTTGATTTTTTGAGCAGCAGAAATAAAATTCCCTCTCTAGAATTTCCTGAAGCTGTAACAGTGAAAATGTGCTCAGCAGAGGCAACTTTAAAAGCACTAAGTAATGCAGTGGCCGTTGGACCTTCCAGGCAAAGAGGAGGTCAGAGAAGGCACACATTCTCTCCTAGGACCCTGGGAGAGGGACTGCCATTCTCTGGGGCAAATTATTGGTGAATGTGGTGATGAGAGTTCTGATGAAAGAATGAGCCTCTCTCCAAAAAGAGCAGTGATGGGTTGCCGTTCTAGATGTCCCTGTTAAACGCTGGAGTGAATCAGGTACAACCTCAGAGAACATGTGTTTCTAGTTTTAGTTTTCACTTATGTGGAAAGTAGGGCTTGAAACGAATGTTTAAACTAATTTCATTTCTGGCCAAAATGATTCCAAAATTTTGCCCTTTCCCCACAGAGCACCTAAAGGTAGAGAAAAAAATCACTGCACCTCTAAGTGGCTCATTAGTTTTCCCTGGGATTTGTGAGCATGGGGTGAACAGATTCCTTGTTCTTGTGCTTCATCTCAAAGGTGATTTCCTTCTAGATAGTTTCAGACACTGAAGAGGATTGTGCCTCTGTCTCTTTCTCTGTGTCTCTCCCTGTCTCTCTGTCTCTGTCACACACACACACACACACACACACACACACACACACACCCTGTTTTCCAAGCCCATTTAATATCAGAGACCGGGCAGAGGGTCTGAGATTTCAGGTTTAGCCATTTAGTGCATGACTTACTGGCTGCAGAAACTGATATTCCCTTGTTAAAGAACTCAAAGAATTGACAATTTTACTTTACCGTTTGGACATCCTTCTTGTATTTCCCTTAAGCATTGCTTCTTCTTTTGGCTTCTGATTTTGCCTATTTCCCTTGAATCTCTTCTCTCTGGTCTTTGGGTTAGTGAGTTTAAGTGTCTCCTTGAGTGAACCAAGTTCCTTCTTGTAGGAGACACCTCCAGGTCCTCGTCTTGGTCCAAGAAGCCAATATTTGTAATCCCAA
>NDGN011471740.1:0-12682 GCA_002564285.1 Tympanoctomys barrerae | reverse complement strand
TATAAAAGTACCACATCTTTTTCAACCATTCCACATGTGACGGGCATTTTGGTTGTTTCCAAATTCTGGCTATTACAAATTGTGCTGCGATAAACATAGGTATGCATATAACACTATGATATGACACTTTCAGTTTCTCCGGGAAAATTCCCAGTAGGAGGATAGCAGGCTTCAATAGGATTTCCAGTTCTCCTGCTTATAGGACTTCCATTACCACTTTTTACAATGCTGATCTGCCAACAATAAATTCTTTCAGCTTTTGTGTTTCTGGAAAAATTTCTGCATTTTTCCATCTCTCTGTAAACACTCAACATATTTTCTTTTTCCCTTTTAGTACAGATCCTGTTTTACTGTCTTCTCACTTCTCAGTGAGAAATCTCTGATGTTATCCATACCTTTCTTTTCTCTTTTTTACATATTTAGTACAGAGTGTCAGGGTCTCACTACATAGATTGGACTCATAGTGATCCTTCCTGTTTTTCAGCCTCCCAAGCGCTGGGATTACAGGCATGCGTCACCACACCAAGTCTCAATCACCTTCTCAGTGTGCCCCAGGGGCGAGGCTAGCACAGCAGGCTAGGGATGAAACCCCCAACCCGGCTCTTACCATCTTTTCAATGTAACACCTTTTATTTGTTTTAAAGATTTTTCTCTTTGTATTAGCATCCCCCCCCAAAAAAGGACATACGTATTTAAATAAATGTACATAAAAAATATGTACACAGAGACAGACAGACTGATTTATGGAATTGGCTTATGTAGTTATATAGGGTGACAAATCCAAAATCTGCAAAAATTGACTGGCAGGCTAGAGACGTATGAAACAGCCCATGAAAACTTCAAGTCCAAAGGCCATCTGCTATGGAATTATTTCTTATTCATGGGAGGCAGTGTTTTACTTTGTTCAGACCTTCAACAAACTAGATAAAGTCAAATCACACTATGCAATCTGCTTTACCAAAAGTCTAGAAATTAAACTACTAATAGCTAAATTACAGAAGAATTCAGATTAATGTATGACCACAAATGTGGGCCCCAGGACTCAGCCACATTCTACATAAAACCAACCATCATAGCTACGGTTTATAGTGTAATTATGGCCAAGTCCAAGAAGCACATCACACATAACCAGTCTTGAAAATGGCACAGAAATGGCATCAAAAAACCTTGGTCAGGAAGATAGGAATCTCTGAAAGGGATAGATCCCAAGTTCCTTAGGAACACAAATTTTGCCCAAAAGCACAACAAGAAGGGCTTCAAGAAGATGGAAGCAAACAACACCAAGATCATGAGTGCTCGAACCGAGGCTATCAAGGCCCTTGTCAATCCCAACGAGGTCAAGCCCAAGATCATCCCAAAGGGAGTAAACCATAGGCTTGCTCGACTTGCCTATATTGCCTACCCCAAGCTTGGGAAGCATACCTGTGCCTACATTGCCAAAAGCTGCAGGCCTTGCTAGTCAAAGGCCCAGGCTCCAGCTAAGACCCAGGCTCCAGCTTCTGCTCCACCCCAGGCTCCCAAAGGCACCCAGGCCTCTGAGAAGGCTCCACAGTAAAAGCCTCTTATCTGCTGATATAAAAATAGGCTGGTGTGACCACTGGGGTGCCATCTGTTGGGGGCTGGTGTCCTCCTGTGTTCTTTGTACAAATAAACCTGAGGCAGGATTTTAAAAAAAAAAAAAGCTATCATTTTATCACTGGTTTCCAATGGCTATGACATGACTAGGTAGGGACAGTTTTGTTCACCTCTCTTAAGTTTGGTGCACAGTGAGTTTCTTACATCCTTAAGTGTATAATTTTCATGAAGTCTGACAATGTTTCAGGTATCATTTCTTCAATTTTTTTTTTTGTCCTTTCCCCATCCCCTGCATCTTCATAGACTAAGGTTACCCTAGCTTAGGATCACCTAAAAGTTGTTCCACAGCCTCCCAATGCTGCTTGCATTCTCTCCCTCCTGCTCTCTTCTATAGTCTCTCCAATGAGAGACTTTATAGGTATTTGGTCTTTCTTCTGTCGTGTCTAATGTGCCATCAATCTTATCAGATACGTATGTTATCTCAGATGTTAATTTACCAGTATAAGTTTTAAGTGGGTCTTTTAAAAATATATCCCCTTTTAGGATAGCTCAGAGGACTAACTGCCTGCTTAGGCAAGTTCAGGGACTACGTTTCGATCCCTGGCACCACATGCCATGCTAGCCCCATTCCCGGGTGTGCCGAACCAGCCATTGAGGCCAGGTGTGGTGGCGCAAGCCTATAATCCCAGCACTGAGGAGGCTGAGACAGGAGGATCACTACAAGTCTGAGCTACACAGAAAGACCCTACCATTTTTGGGTTATCTTCAAATAAGTGACTATGTTTTTAGGAGCTGTTTTTTTCCTCATTATGAGTTAAGCTTTTCTGCCTCTTCCCATGCCTACCAATCTTTGAGTGAATATCAATCTTTGTGAATTTTACTTTGTTGAGGGTTATGTATTTTTTTCTGTAAATACAGTAACATTAACTGGAAACCATCATAGCCTTACCAACTTGATAAATGATACTGCAGGTGAGTACTACTCAGGACAGATTCCTTAATCAAGACCTTGGTAAGTACTCTGATTTGATTCTTCATGGATTATGATTTTTCCCCAGTCCATTTGGTGAGTTCTCTAGCCTGTGTGACGACGAAGCACTGTTTCCCCAGGCTTTTCAGATGTTTCCTTCACTGGTCCTGGGTTACTTCTTCATATTCATGTACTGTCCACACTGTCAGGACATTCAAGGAGACTCCTGCCTTTCTTTGTACAGCAGTTTTCTCTCGTGGTGTGTCCTGTGGACTCTAGCCGTTTTGGTATCCTTGATTCTCAGCTCTATTTCCCACTGCACCAGTTCCCTGACCTCCACCTCAACTCATTCTGGAATTGTGCCACAGCCTGGGAACCAAAGGCAGTAAGCTCCAGCATTTGTTTCTCATTTCTCACAAATGATTGACCTTTGACACTTGACATTCACTTTTTGAAAACTATTGTTTTACATTTTGTGTTTTTTCAAAATTCATTTTGGTTCTTTCAGGTAGGAGGCCAAACAAGTTCCTGTTAGTCCATTTTGACCAGAATTAGAGGTCTTTGTTCACTCTTGCAGTTACTGTCCTCTCCTGGGCATCTTGTCTTTCCTTCTTCCCAGACAATCACCATTATACCTCTGTCTACAAAGATTCTCATGAGACTTTTCTGTATGGGAACAAGTTCCCTACACACACACACACACACACACACACACACACACACACACACCTCTAGCATTCTCTCTCTTGCTTTCCTCCCTCCCGTTCATTCTCTCTATTCTTCCTTCCATCCTTCCTTCCTTCCTCCCTCCCTTATCCTTTCCCTCACTCCCTCTTTATCTTTGGACTATTTTCTAGAAAGAAGAGTCTATATACAATCTTAGTCAAATAGCCAAGTAGTAAAAATGATAATCTATGGTTCAATGTCCTTTCTTTTTGATCCCAGGAATTTAACTCAGGACCTCACACTTGCTAGGCAGGCACTGTGCCACTGAGCTATACCGCTAGCCCTGAATCTCTTTTTTTAATCACTATCCTTTCATTTCTCAGATTAGATAATATTCCCAATAATCTGCTGAAACTTGATCATTAATGATCATATAGTTGCCACCCACTGGTCATCTCTGACTTACATTTTTTGACTCTAGCTCTTTTCAACCTACTCAAAGGTAACATTCACTAAGCAGCCTTGTTCTTTTTTTTCTTTTTTCTTTTTTGCGGAACTAGGCATTGAACTCAGGCCCCTGCGCTTGCCAGGCAAGCACTTATTCCACTGAGCCATCTCCAGGCCTTTAAGCAGCCTTCTTTAACGCCCAGGTTAGAAATGCTCATTTTCAATTTTCATATTTATTCCATAGAGTGTAGCACATGTTCTATTCTGCCATATCATAGGGTCTGGCATAAACATTGAATATGAACTGTTCTATCATGAGAAAACTTATCTTGCAAACACAACGTAAATCTCACGGTGGCAGGGAGGCTTCCAAAGAGGCTTCCAAGAAGAAGACTGTGCCACGTTCCAGAGAACTGCAACTCACAGAACTCTATCTGAACTGCAAATGCACTATCTATTTCGCCAGAAAAATCAACTGGCACTCAATGTCATAGCTGGTTTCAGTAAAATAAAAAAATTAATCAAAAATTTAATGAAAGTATTAAATTACAATTTATAAATGCATCATAAAATTATTCACAGATAACTTTTATATTATAATTCAAACTGTTCTAGCAATAGTTCTAACAGATAACTGATAAAAGTAACTGAAGAAAAGCATATTTTTTGTCAGTCTCACACATATTTTGGGAGTTACTTTGCCTGACAAGAATTATTAAGCTAATAAAATTTTCACAGCTTCATAGCACATCACTGAAAAAATATAGATAATTTTACAGAAAAAGCCGAGTACACACTCACATCTGAAATGCTAAGTCTTAGCACTCCACTTCATTTGGAGACTGGACCTGGCATCCTGCTCTTGTTACTAGCTATATAAACAATAGCCGTATCACTGTATCTTTGATCCTCAGCATCAGTATTTTATTTATTTATTTTTTGGTGGAACCAGGGATTGAACTCAGGCCCTTGTGCTTGCCAGGGAAGCGCTTATTCCACTGAGCCATCTCCCCAGCCCCTCTTTGATCCTCAGGTGATTTAAAAACAGAATATAAAAAGATTTTTACCCGATAAAGCTTTTGTAAGGCTTACAGGGAATGTTTTATATAAAAGCACTATGTAGAATCAATGTATGCATTTATTTAACACACCTCCGACTACACATGCTCAAATGTGGGTCAGGCTACAGGTATGCAATGCTAAGTAAGATGTTCTACTTGTCCTCAAGCGCTTACAAGGTATGAGTGGGAGATAGACATGCAAAAAAAAGAGTCCAACAGACACTACATGGTAGAAATACAAACAGGTGCAGTGAGGAAACAGAAGGGAAAATTCAGTTGTTTGAGAGAAAAGGTAGACAAAGTTGGCTTTACGCAGAGCTTACTCAGAAAAGTTCTCAGATCTTACACTATGTTTCAAACTTGGTTGTGGCAAAATCTGACCTGAACTAATACAATACTCCTGATCATCAATATTTTCCCTACTTGTTTGGAAATCCTGGTGAATGACTTCATTACCCACCGATCACCTAAACCAAGAATGGCATGTTCCTTGGCTTGTCTTCCAGGCTTCCAACCCAACTGGTCATCAAGTTCTGCCAATTCCAGCCATCACATGATGAATCGCACCCACTTCTTCCTCTCCATCCTCTCCATTATTGCCTGCACAAAGGCCTTCATCCCTGGGGGCTGCACCACTGTACTCATCCTCTGACTGCATCCAACAGTGCTCCTCATAATTATGTTTCCACATCATGGCCAGATTGACCTCAAGTGAACACCCAGGCACGGTGTCAGCTTAGAATTCCTTTCTGTCTCTACACTATCTACAAAGAAAGCACACATTTCTGGAAACACAATGAAGAGTTTGCCAAGGCTTAGCCATCACCCCTCTCTTATGCATGGCTCCTGGCACGCTACTGAACATACACTGCAGTCATGCAGAAATGTGCTTTCCAAGAGGACTCTCTTTCACACCTTTCCACCTCATCCAAGCTCTCCTCTGACCTGTAATCCTCTCTCTTCCACCCCACTCTTCTGTCCTTCTATGTCTTCTGCCTTGCCAAGCAACCCTAGAGCCAATGCAGAAAACTTCACTATGCCTGACCTTCCCCCTTGCCTTCACTTTTGTGTACTTGTAGACATGAACTGAAAATCTATGTGGCCAGGAGACTGAGTCCCCTGGAGCACTGAGATCGGGGCTGATCCCCACCTCTAAGACTGGACCTAGCACACAGCAGGTACTCAAACATCTGGCTAAGTAAACAACCACTTCAACTTTCCCACAGAATGCCTTGCCCTGCTTATCAGGCCTCCTCCCACGGCAACTGCAGTCTTCATCTCCTACAACTATGCTTCCATTATTGTCTAATTTATACTCTTCTTTCTTGTGTCATAGTTAGAAGAGAAAGAGGAAGCATTTAGAAGGTGACAAAAACTTAGGACAGGCTTTGTCAACTTTGGCACTGAGAATATTTTGGACCAGATAATTCTTTGTTGTGAGGTTGACCTGTGCACTGTAGTATGTTTAGTACTAGTACAGGCCTCTACCCACTAGCAGCCACGATCACCCTTTCCCAGTAGTTGTGGGGAAATACACAACAAATTATCCCTATTGAAAACTACTAACCTAAAAATGGATTTTTTTTTTTTAAGTCAAAAAAACAATAGTAAAGCTGATCAATGTTCTCCTGTAGTGACGGTTCAGGTGAAAAATGAAGAAGAAAATTCAGACTATTTCTGTGATGCTGTTTAGTATGTGAGCAAAAAAAGCAGGCTACAGTGACACTTCACGGGAGGACAGCACTCACTGGGCCTGACATGACTACATTTTGCCAGAGAAAAAGAGCTCCAGACTTTGGGATTAGTCTGCATTAATATTTTATTGATTTATTCTGTGGCACTGAAGTGATCAATAAGGGGGATATGGGATACAGTAATTATTAATGCTATTAAGCCCTCCCCAAATCTTTTTTTGAAAAAGATAGAATATTTAAAATTAAAATGAATACACTGACTGACACCCTAAACTACAAATAGAAGGGAGTCATTACATAAGTAACAAAGGAAACTAGAAAAGTTAGGGCTGAGGAGGAAGGGACACACAGCTGACACTGTACTCACCTGTGGTTGACACGACAGTCTCAGGGCTTTCACTGCACAGCTTTGAGAGCAGACTTGTCTTGCCAGAACCTGTGAGGCCTATGCACACCAGATCATACTCTGGTCGCGCAGGTGGTGGTCCCTTGCAGCAAAGTGCTCTAAAACACTGCCAAGAAAAAGGGAAAATGTCATTCTAAATAGAACAGTGGAGACACACCTTAGGAACACTTCAGTGACTAAAATAAATATTAAGAGACAAGTGATCTATGGATTATAAAGAGGAAAACAGTAACTCCTAACTGAAGAAATATGATGACACAACTTTAACCAAGTATTACCAACTCCAGTCCCAAGTCATGTCTTCTCCTCTGCCTCTCTTCCTTTGGGGACAGACACGCCATACTGAGAATGACATCGCCACACGGCACTTCTGCCAAAACCCACACCATGAACCTCACCATGAGGAAATCACATAAAACCAAGTAAGAAGCAGCAGCCTAGAAAACAACTGACCTATTTTCTACAATATCAATGTCTTAAAATTCAAAGAAAGACTAAGAAACTACTCTAGGTTAAAGAAGATTAAAAAGATAAAATAGAAATACATTGTATTTTAGATTAGATCCTGATCAGAATGGAAAAGTGTCATCAATGACATTATTGGGACAACAGTGAGGACTGAATATAGATTGCATATTAGATAACAGTGTTGTATAAGGTTACATTTTCCTGAATTAAGTAACTGTACTGTGTTACATAAGGAAAAATCATTGTTCTGAGAGAACACACTTAAGGACTGATGAGGTTTTGGTGTCTGCAACTAACTGGCTCAGAAAAATTCTAAGTCTCTCATCTTCATCCAGTAAGGAGTGTGTAAAGCAAGTGCTGCACAGTAAAATGTTGACATTGGTTGGTAAGTGGATTAAAGAGGCCACTCGGTCTTTGTTCTAGACTTAAAACTCTTTTATTTCAATTTTTAAAAAGTGTTGATTTTTTTTGCTTGGTTGGTTGGTTTTGGCTTTTGATGGTACTGGGGATAAAATCCAGGGCCTTATGCATGCTAGGTGAATGCTCTGTCACTGAGCTACACTCTCAGCTGCCTTATTTTATCTTTGAGACTGGGTCTTACTAAATTAGCCACGCTGTGCTTGAACGTGCCATCTCCCTGCCTCAGCCTCCTGAGTAGCTGGGATTACAGGTGGGCATCATCACCCCTCGCCAAAATAAAGGACACAAAATCATGACTCTATGTACATATCACAGTCCTCTTGGGCTTTGCTAAATTCTGCTTCATGTCACCTGATCTTAGGTACTATCAGTTGTAGTGTAACTTCTTCATTGTACAAACCTGTTTGCTCTATAAGAGTAAAGACAAAGGAATTTGAGAAATAGGATGTCATTCACAAAAGGATCTTTCCACTTACCCATTTATTGGGGCCCAACTGTGTGCCACCTTTGTAGAACCTGAAGTACGTAAGCCCTAAATGACTCATACAGAAAAAGAGAAGAGGAAGCCAGGAAAAAAGAAGGCAGGCCTACTCACTTCTGGGTCATCTGTAAATCATGACAGAAGAAACCTACAAAAGGCTTGTGTTGATTTTTCTTACTCAGATAAAAGCTGAGTCATGACAGGCTGTCACACTCCCATAAATCAAGTTGATTATTTTTCATATCCAGTCAACAAAGCTGATCTATACACCCTCTAAAATAGCTCTTAGAATCTACCTTGGTTCTCTCCAGCCCAGGCTATCATTATCTAGACATCAATGTTCTCCTACATGTCCCTACAAATTTTTCTGTCCTATTTTCTACATAGCAGTCACCATGATTGCTTATTAAGAGGAAGTCTGATTTTTATCTGCTTCAATCACTTCAGTTACTTCTCCCTGCTCTGCCTCTTGGACCAGCTCCTGGCCAGCAACCTCTGACCCACCACTGTCCCTCAGTTTTGCTGGCTAGCTATTCCTTGAGACATTTTTCTATGCTATTCCCTCTTCCTTCATCTCCTGGTTTAGCTAGTTCATCCTCAATTTGCAAGTTTCTGTCTAACCATCCTTTCCTGAGGGCAGTCTGCTCTGGCCCTGATTGTTTTACCAGTCAATGTTAAGCTTGAATGACATAAGTATGACCTAAGAAAAGAAAATATAAAAGTTAACAGGAAGCTTAATCTACATTCTCTGGCCACCCATGCTACAAGAAAACAGCATCAAAGTCAGAGGAACCTTGCCTTTTTCACTTCACATCAATGCCAGAGGCCTAATTCCCAAAAGAGAGGTTTTGATATATAGGTATATTCTTGGTAGATTAGAGTTTTTGTTGTCCTAAATTCACTTTTCCTCAGTTTCCCCAAAGTTCTGCTAAATTAGGCAAAAAAAAAATTCTATGATTCGTATAGAACTACTACTCCCACTGCATTTGCTCTCAGTCTTCTCGAGCCTAAGGAGTCCTCATTATTCAGTCTGCATTCATATATCAACTCCTCCTATTCGTTCATATTGGTCACTTTCCACTGGCCATGTTTTAGTTCCATTTGCCTTCTCCTACATGATTAACTGTAAACAGCCTCCTAGATCCAACATATCCATCTCAAACTCATGTGAGGGATAGCTGATATTGTCCAACTTTTCACAAATATTTGTTATCTGTGAAAATAAGTCTCCCAGACTCATTATGAAGAGTTTTACTCAGAGACAGATTTATGTAGGTACAGATATACCCCCATGAAGATGGCCGCTGGATAGTAGCTCTTCACATTTAAGAGAGGTCTTCTATATTCAACTAAAACAGGCAACACACAGTTCTTCCTACTCAGCTATCCCCCACCCCATCCCCAAGGTAACTGAAAAGGGACCTTATTCCTGTCCTGAGATCCCCCATTTTTACTCAGCTTCCCTGCCAGAATTTACTAGACTGTCTCCTGAAGGGGGACAGATCCAACTATCCTGGCCCAAACTATTAAAACTCTTAAGTAGGAAATGACATTATAGGACTATTTAAACTATTCATATATCAGGAACATACTTTGGCCAAAAGTGCCACAATTTCATCTTCATGCTCTCTTTAAAATGCAGTGTAAAGACTTTGTATTTGTTATTGCTTGTACCTCACAAAACCTCTATGCTCCTAGGTGGGGCTTTTGGGAGTGGCTGAACCATGGCTGTGTGATCCTGGATTAAGGGTGTGATAACTGGATCAGTCCATTGGTTGGTTTAGCATATAGTTCTGGGTGCAGACAGCGGAAAGCCCCACCCTGCGATCCAGGCACCATCCAACAGGCTTGTAGCTGAGATGAAATAAAGAGAATGCTAAAGGAAGGCTGCTGCCTCCTACCTACTACATCATGAACTGTTTCTTGTCTACCATGTCCCTCTGCCAAGAAGCCCTGCCTTGGTATGAGCTGACTACAGACTGAAACTTCTACGAACTGTGAACTAAAATAAACCTTTTCGCCTTTGACTTGTGTATGTCAGGTAGTTTGTCCCAACAATGAAAAAGTAATTCAGACACTAACCTTTTAATATCTGCACCTGTTAGCTTATATCCCAGGTCCCCTAAATCACTTCTGACGTAAGACCTTTGTACACTTGCCCCAGTGATGCCATCATTCCCTTATGGTTCCAACCACACAAAACATGTCGATTCTCCCAACTCCCCTTTGCATACCCCTAGTGCTTCCTAAAAATCCAGGCTTTACAGCTCCATCTGTTCTGGGGGAACCCAAATGAAATCAGAATGAAATAAAAGTCTTCCCCAAAACTCGAGCTATGGCATAAAGGCATTTTGGAAAACAAATGCTAAACTGACAGGGAGAGCAAGGCAGAATCTTTTAAATAGATCACAGAACACTGGATGTGGATTTGAAATGGTTAACAGGAAAAGTGCAAGCTCGTGAGCCAACAAAATAAAACTTTCAAGAGTGTGCCACTTCAAATGGGGGAAGACTATTCATGGTTTTTTTAGTCAGTTCCTAACACTGTACAAAGTTTTCATTTGCCTTTTTTGTTTTTAAAACTTAATGAAGCTTTAGATCTTATAGTCAATTTACTTAAAATTACTCATTTTGGCCTCTAGACTATACTGTACTAAAGTTCATTGTGTTTGTCTCCTACAGAAGCTCTTGCATTGTGAAGAGTAAGCCCTTTTCACTGCTGTACAATGTGAAACACAATGCTGTCGGCAGTCCTGACAGCAAGCGGCAAACTCGGGCTTCATTCCCAGGCCAGACACTAAGGCATTGTGTAACTCTGCTCAAGCCCCATAAACCTATCCATGCTTCAGTTTCCCCATGATTAACCAGTAACGTTTAACACTATCTGCCACTTCCTTTCTTCAGTAGGATGTTATGAGGCATGGCCTCAGTGTTCTATGCTATTAAGAAAAGCACCAGATGGGTAAATAACTATTCATCATGATGCTCAATTTCCTAAGGTATGTTGGCTATCTAGTAAACCTCATGGGTAAAGGCCCGGCAGCACAGCATACAAGCTAGACTGGAATACTTGCCCTTCAACCTGCGCATAGTAGCAGTCTCCACATGTTCTATCCCATCCCAGGTGAACCTAAGACAATACACCCACCAACCCTTGGCCTTAACTTTCAGCAGGAAATAGAAAACAGTATGAATTATAATTATACTCTATATAGGGCAACTAAGGTCGTAAGTCTCCTTTGCCTAGACTACTTCAAGAGTCTTTTTCCATTGGGTCAATTATAACTTGCTCCTTTGTGAAAAGAACCTAGGATATCTACTATACTGTTAAGACAGGGTGTCCTCCCCTAGCAATGCACATACTACCTTCTTCCAGTGTTGTGAGGAAATGGTATGCCAACATCCAAGAGAAGGCAAAGTCTAGAATCATCAGTGATAATGCTGTTGTGGACTTTCAATGAATCATGTGATCTTTGGCTGACATATGGAGAAGCTAAAATGCAAAAGCATAAATATTAAGGATACTAATAATCAAATATAAAGAAGGAAGGTATGTACTAGAAATGAAAAATGAAAGACAAAAACATCCAGGTAAAATAAGGGGTTCCATTTCTGCTTAGTGACTCTACACTAAGGTAACAATATCATCTTACAATGTGTCCGTTTGTGTTAGGGACAATGTCAGACAGGTGGCAGGCCTGGTAAAACACTGCTCACAAGTGAACACAGTTTAATGAATCAACCTGATGAACTGTAAATTAAACTGTTAACTACGTATCTCATTTTCCACTTTCTGAGTTACTAGTCTCTCAAACAATCTGAGCACTTACTGTTCTTACCACCCTGGCTGTGCATACAAGGAATAAAAGGTCTTTCTTCCCATCATTTAGCCAATCCCTACTCAGAGTTCTGCTTAGAAGCCACCTATCCTTGGAAAGTTTTCCTCAATTCCCTTCAGAGAAATAATGAATCCTTTCTTTCACATCTATCACGTACATATGCTTCCAGCACTGGAGGTCATACTGTCACATGTAATTCCCCCTCAAGTGTCATATTTATCAGCTGACAGAAATATGCTCTCAGACCCACAGACATAGCCATCCATTCCTGGCCCTATTAAAACAGTCCAAACAATTACAGCCTCCAAGAGTGGCCAGGCACCAAAACAGAGCACCAGAGATCCCCTACAACTACATATTTCTAGATGAGACTTGTTCAAAAGCCTCCCACTCTGACACCAGCCCCTTCATTGCCAGTATTTCCTACTGCCCTGTCACTGCATTCTCAGCCTTTTCAGACATGGCATTTGTTTTAACTGATACTCTGTTTTTCATAAGGAATAAAAAATTTTATTCTGAGCAGGAGTTCAATTTGCTTGAAGCTCTGAGTAATTCCTGGAAATGTTTCTTCAGTCAGCTTTAAGACTTCCCTACTGGGGCCAGGGAGATGGCTCAGTAGAATAAGTGCTTGCCTGGCAAGCACAAGGGCCTGAGT
>NDGN011471733.1:0-14516 GCA_002564285.1 Tympanoctomys barrerae | reverse complement strand
AGCTGGCCACACACACACACACACACACACACACACACACACACACTAAATAAATAAATACATAAATAAATAAATAAAAGTTTAAAAAATATTTCTTTCCCCTCTTCTACTTCTACAGAAAAAGGATGCCTTTGACCACATACAGCAGGATCAGCCATTCAATTTGAAAGAAAGTGCTTTAAATGTTAATTTCCTTTTTTTTTTTTTTTTTTTTTTCAGAACCAGGGATTAAAGTTAGACCCTTGCGCTTACCAGGGAAGCTCTTATTCTACTGAGCCATCTCCCTGGCCCCTAATTTACATTTTTGTCAACTATATTGAATGTCAAAATAGAGGAGACAATGGTATTTTTCAAAAAGATACCACATTGAACACATACTATATTGCTTTGTGTGCCATATTCTTGAGTCATCAACTTTCTGCATGTGATGTTTATCTTTGGGCTGCTGCTTCTCTGAATTGGTGCTAGGCAGTCTCTATGCCACTCTGAGCTCTCTTTTATGCAGTTGCATCCTGAAAGATATCTGATGAATGAAAAAATGAGTAACGTTGTAGAGAAGCTAGCTAGCTGTTCACGGTGACCATGTTCTACATTTCTCATACGTGTTTCTTATATTAGAACACTCAATATAAGATGAGCATGAGATCAAAAATCCTTAGAGAGGGCTGGCCAGATAGCTCAGTGGGCTAAGCACCTGCTTAGGCAAATGCAGGGACCAGGGTTCTCTCCGCAGCACCACAGGCCACTCCAGACCCGACCCGAGACCTGGCATGATGGTCTGTGTCTGAGGTCCAAGGGATGGGGAGGCTGAAAACAGGAGGATCACTATGAGTTCAAGCTGTGTAGTGAGAACTTACATGAAATAAAAAAACAAACAAACAATCCTTAGAGTGCAGTTCTGACAGACAAATGTTTGTCCAGCCTTTTATACAGATGGCCCGCCTCCTATAAACTTTTAGTTTATGATATATATTTTTTTTCACTTTAGGAAAGTGTGAAAGTAATATGCATTGAGCAGAAACTGTACTTTCAGTTTTAAATTTCAGTCTTTCTCTGAACTAGCTACGTGACACGATGTGGTACTCTCTGTTGAAGATGCTGGGCATCAGGTCATGGGCTATAAGTTTCATTCAGCCATGTGAACGAAGGGTAATTGACCGATATTCCAAAGAATACTGTGGTACTAAACTATGATGTTTAGTAATTTAGAAGATTTAAGTGAATTTTTAACTTTCAATATTTTAAGCTGAAGGTGCATTTACGAGGACCTAGTCATTGGGTTTCTCAGAATGTAAGATGTTTGTATACCCCTTTTCTACCATTTATTTATTTATTTATTTATTTGTTTATTTATTTATTTTGCATTTTAGGGAAGGGTCTACAGGGTGTTCAGAGTTTCACTACTAGATCCGACTCATACTGATCCGCCTGTTCACAACCTCCCAAGTGCTGGGATTACAGGCCACGCAACACCACACCCAGTCTCCCCTGGGGTAGGGGCCAGTGAGGCAGGCCCCAGGATTGAATCCCCAGCCCCTGTGCCTCCTTGCAGGCACTTTAATCCACTAAGCTATTTTCAGGCCCTACCTTTTCTACTTTTGTTATTCTCTACAGTATCAGCCAAATGTCTTCTGAATTTAGTCTGTAATTTAGTGTTCTCAAATCTGGCTCAGTTTGTAATTCCTGGATGATTGATTGATTGATATTCTCATTATGATGCCATTATTAGTGTGGGTTTCTTAATGCCTGGATAACCAGGGCATTAAGGGGGACAGCTGGGAAAAAGTTAATAGACTGTTAACCACATGTAGTCAGGAGCTCGATTCTCTTGACCAAGAAGTTTACCCAACTGTGTCACTATCAAGATGGATATAAACTCTATGAGCTGAACATATCCTTGGATTATTTTCATTTCTTCTTGCCATCTAGCATTTGTGAGTAGCGCCACAGCAGTTCTGTACTTTGACCATTAACAATTATTATTATTATTATTGCTATTATTTAGTCTTTTTGAGATAAGCTCTCACTGTGCAGTTCAGGCTGGCCTTGAGCTCACTTTGTAGTCCAGGCTGATCTCAAACTCCCAACAATCCTCCTTCCTGAGCACTCCGAATGCTGGTATCATGAGTGTGTAGAGCCAAGGCTGGCCCAGATAACAATTCTCATTGCAGGCTAAAAGCATTTTAACACATTTAATGTTTTATTCATAGGCTTACAATGTTCTGGGTAATAAATGAAGCTTCTTAAGGAATGAGTTGAATCAAACATGTACAATAAAAAACCTCATATATTAAGTCTGAAAAGGAATGTCGCTACGTTTAGAGAAAATAATGTGTTATATATTTCCTCAAACTTACAGTAACTCAAACTTGAATTCTACATGACTGACTCTTAGAGTCCAGGAAGGGAGAATTCAATCCAGATTGAGAGCTCCATGAAGACAAGAACACTGTATTATTTATCAATTTTTTGTGTAACTCCATCTGCAAACAATTGAACTTGGACATTGCATTTGTTGAATCTGCATGGCAGAAAAAAGTGAATCTATCTCTAAATGGCATAGTAACAAAAATATCTTCTTGAGGATGGTTCAGCGTTTTTCTTGGCACACTTAATATATTTTTATTAAAACTGCTTTTTTTTCTTTCAATTGCTATTGTTTTGTAAGAAACACTTCTTTGCACCGCTAACATGTTTCCCTTATTTCCTCATGCTCATTGTGATCATAATCCTATCAAACATTAAGTCATATACACTTCACTTAAAAAATAATTCATCTTGTAGTGTTCACACTTGGGCAATGAACACTGGTTTGCAGTTGTGGTGAAAGAGTTCATGACACTATTTTTGAGCAACCTCTGAAATTGGTGGCCTTAGAAAACCAACGACGTGTTTCAAACTCTTTAGCAAGATACTACTTGGTGAATTAGTGGAAATAGACTGCTTCAATTACTGTGAAATCTTTCACTGAGTACTGAGGAGAGCTGACAGCTTACACAGGGAATAGACAATTAAATCTGGCAATCTTAGGGGCCATGAAATCTTATTCCCCATTCTACATGAATCATCAATAATTTCTCTTTTCTTTTATAAAAGGTCCATGTAAGTTTGTTCAATTTCAGCCAAAAAATAAAGAGCCTGCTATTCAATTTAGCAAATATTTCTGACTAGATCAAATAGTGGCTATCTATACTCTGCAGATAGATATTTAGACTATGTCTACTTGGGTAAGTTACTTTGTGCAGCTGAACATGAGAATAACCCTGTCTTCTCTAAATTAGACCTTGTCTTCAGAAGCATGAGTGTGTGTGTGTGTGTGTGTGTGTGTGTGTGTGAATGGAAAAGGTAAAAGAGAATTGTGATATGTTGGATGCGTATTCAGAGAAGATATCTATAAACCTCAGTTGCCCAGCCTATTAAATATATATTACTATACCTTTCTATCTCAAAGGAGATAGTAGGAGCTTGAACAACCAGCAGCTTTTGGAACTTCTCCCTCAAGTCTTGACTTGCCTAGATCTGAAATTCATCTCTTTTATTTTTCCCTAGATTGCCTCTCCAGGAATTCCGAGCATACAGGTGTAAAAAGTAACGCTGTATTTAGAATTCTGCTAGGCCCATGAAGGATGAAGAATCCTCAATTCATGTGGTTTCTCCAATAACTTGTAGACATAATTTTCACTTAACAGAAATAGAAAATCAATTCCCAATCTTGTTCAAACACTTTGTACAATATTCAGCTCTATAGCTTTCTGAGACATTTCAGACCAAAAGAAGTAAAATCACCACTAAAAAGAATCACTGACCGTCTTCTCTAAAACAGGGAGGTAGGTCTTTCCTTAGGCATGAATTCCTGTGTGAGTAAGTGAGTGAGTGTGTGTGTGTGTGTGTGTGTGTGTGTGAGAGAGAATGGGTATGTGTTTGATCACATATGTGTGTCATGTGCAAAAGAGTGATATTGGGGATGACCAGAGAATAAAAGATTGAAGGATGAAAGTGCATAGAAATTTTTGAGGCTCCTTTGATAGGCATCAATTTTGAATATGCTGAAATCCATTCTGCATGTCACTTATTAAAAAGAAAGCAAATCACAAAGCATTCTTTGATTTAGCCACATTCCTTTTCACATTTTATACACCATTCGTTCTACAGCCTTCCAAAAGATTCAGAAGAAAAATAGAAGAAAATAATAAAACAAAACAAATAAATAAATAAATAAATAAAATAAAATAATACTGAGAAAGCTGTTAGAAAGCCTCGTTCTCTGTAAACAGCTTGCTCCACCACCTTTTAGCAACATATTTCTCTTGATTCTCACCAGCTGGTCGTTTCTAATTTCTCCTCAGTGTCTTGGAATAGCGATTTCCCTTCAAGCTAATCTCACGGGCTTTGCACGTGACTCCCTCGGTTTGGATTTCCTGAAGCAAGAGTTCGTCCTCTCAACTATCTGCTCTTTTCTGTTCTTCCTTCTCACGTTCTTAACCCTTAAATAAACTTAGGCTTTGCAGCTGACCTTTGACTAGGGATGCCCCCATAAATCCATACTGCCTATGAATTTAGATAACCTTTCGGGGTAAGCACGATGATATATTGAGATAGATAAACTGGAATCCCTTTCTTTTACCATGCATCTAGGCACAAAATGAAATTGATACTTCAGCTCAGTGACTGAGGCATGAAGACACTGCTACCTACCATGTCTCTCTTTGAGCAAGTTCAACAAATTTTAAAGGACACTTGACTATGCAACCATCCATGCAGGTGCAGAATCCACCAATAGAACACATATTCTTCTGCTCCTGTTTCATTTAATCTTCATGAGGATCCTGCCCAATGGAGAATCTCATTTTTTCTTAAAAACCAATTTAAAAGAGGCTCAGAAAAAAAAAGAAACTACTAATAGCATAGATTATAGGAATGGAATTTTTGTTCAACTTGGTCACATAAGCCTCAAATATAAATGTTTCCTGCACTTTAAGTCCCCTTCCAAGCCTCTCCCTAATGTGAAAGAAAAAGTCCAGTTTTCTTCCACTTTGAATCTGGTGACGTTGAACTCTTTGGAACCTGGCCTCTTACAAATGGAGTTTGTTTGTTTTCATTTTCCTTTTATCACTGGTAGGAACAATAAAAATTATGTGTCTTTCTGTTCAAACATGCCATGTGCCATATAATTTTTCCACCAAAGACAAACTGAGGATGTGACAATAATCCTCTAATATAATAAGGGAACTAAAAAACACCCTATAGCCTAATGACATTATAGCCACAGTGATGGCGTAGAATAGTGCATTGTCCACATGTTTGTGCTGATGCTGGTGTAAGCGAGTCACTATGCCACTTGTACAAAAGCTTAGCACATACAAGTAATTACAGTGTATAATATTTGACAGTGGTAAAAATGTCTTATTACTGGTTTATATAGGTATCACACTTTACTGTTATCAATACTTTAGAATGTACTCCTATCTATATCTTTTTAAAGTTTAAAACAGTAGTCCTGTTCAAATCATCTACAGCCTCCTATATCTTGTGTTTATTGCATTCCTTAATTACATCAAGAGATCACTTTAAGCATTTGACCTGTACCTTCCAGATTTGTGGAAGTACACTCTTCGATGTTCTTAGGACAATTGCCCATACCACGATTGCCTGTATTTATCAGGATGTGCCCTCATTGTTCAGTGATATGAATCATTCTATATATAATATTGTACATATACCTATTTCACCTTTTTAAAAATTCATCTCTTGGCATTATTGACAGATATGCTTGAGCTTGAAAAATCTTGTTTAGAACATGTGTCAGCAGAAAACATGCCTGTTACATACCTCCTATTCCTGTTATATGTATATACACAGTGATTTACATGTTTTACAGTTTTTAACTCTTAGAACAGTAATTTCTAAGAGTTAGCACCAATATTATTCCTTTTTAAGAAAGAAAGTGAAAGCTTAACTAATTTCGATAAAGTAATAGAGCTTAAAATCAATAAAGATATTTCTGAAGCCACTATATTATATATTAAACAGATGGCCACCTCCTTCATATTGTTTAAAAGGAAAAACGGAAGTCCCTTACATTAGATCTGTTTTATTTCTGGGAAAGACCTGTTCATCTAGTAATATCAAGATTGCTGCTGCTTTGACAGCCAGCACTCCAGCAACCACTGTGGTCCGAGTCTCTCTAGTTAACTCTTTTCCTGTCTCTCCATGTTCTCCCCTGAGCACTGACCAGTTCATTGGGCAAGCGTGCTAGGGATCAGCACTACTGCTTGCTGTCTCTCTACTTTGTCCCATTGCCACATCTCTGTGCCTCTCTGATGTGAACAGCAAGATTCTTCAAGTCTCCTTTCTTCCCATCAGTAGGAAGATGTGATTAGTGATTGCCAAAGGCACACAACTTACATGCAATGAAGCTGGAATGCAAAACCAGCTCTGCTTCATCCTAGAGAACATACTCCTTTCTATGAAGCTGTGCTGTTTATGTCCATAGTCTACTTCTCCCTACTAAGAGGCTTTCTTCCCCAGGCTTTGGTAAATTAACTTACTTCTTTGATAGACACACTCCTTGATTCTCTTTCTGTAATTTCTTACCTAATTGTTATATTACTTCCAGAATTCTAGAAAAGAAGGCTTCTTTAATATTCAGTTTCTGGGCTTCACAATAACTCCCCCAAATAAAGTTTCACTCACCAGAGTACGAAATTAAATTTTTATGTATTTTTCTACCAACCTCATTAGATTTATAGAATACTAGAAAAGCAGCTCCCAGTTAGCTTTATGTTTTCCTAAGTCAATACAGTGCCTGGAAAAATAAAATACATATTTATTCAAAAGAATTCTATTAATGTCTTATATATTCAAATGAACTCAGTTCTCATGCAGATGAACAGAGGGATTTTTTTTTTGGTTATCCTTATGATCAACTAAAATGTGACTCAGAATAGAATGATCATTCTATCAATTCTCCATGTCGCTTTAATATGAAATTGACACAAAAATGTTTTGAAGTTCCCCAAATAATGGAAAGCAGAGAATACACCACCTGAATTTTCTGCTTATCAAGTGTGCAAAATCTTAGAGGGAGAAAATCCATTTTACTACAAACATATACTTCTACTCATTCACTCTCTTAATTAGCAATTTATTCCAAACTTAGTATTAGCAGGATATTCAACACTCACGAAGCTCATGCTCTTGTGTTTTAGGTCAGTGAGTTAGAAAACAAGATGAAAAAAGTTAATTTATTTTAGAATTATTGAATAGTGTGTTCAGCAATTTGGAAAATTTTGTCTGAATTGATGGCATTGTGAGCTGTGGTCTGAATGCCTGAAAGCAAGCCAAAGATGGAAAGAGTAGACGATTCTGTGTGCACACCTTTAGCAGGAAGCATGATGGATTTGGTAGGAAATCACATAAATATGCAGAATGGTTAGAGAAGTGTGCACGGGGACTAGAGAGGCATTTGTTGAAGTAGAAGTGTAAGGTTAGAGTCCAGTGTCTCCTATCCTTCCAGATCAGAGTACAGAGCTTAGCATATGTTCTGAAGGTGATGGGTGAGCACTATAAAGTTTTAAACTGCAGACAACATCCTGGTTCTTTTGTTCATATTTCAAAAATGATCATTCGGGCTATAATATATAGAATGGATATTAAGGATGTTAACAGAAGAGAAATTATTAATTAATTAAGTTATTTATTTATTTACCGTGGCCAGCTTAGCTTACTCTGGGGCAGAGCTAGAGCTGCAGGTGGTGCTGGGGATCAAAACACAGTCCCTGAACGCTTGCCTAAGCTTGCCTGTACGTAGAAGTAGAGAAAACCAATCTAAAAAGTGCAAGGATATTTTCAGAGGATGAATGAGCACTACTTTTTTGTTTATTTGTTTGTTTGTTTGCTTGCTTGCTTTTTAGCTGGCTTAGGCTGCCCTGAGGGTGGGGCTGGTACAGCATGTGGTGCCTGGGATCTCTAACCTCCATCCCCTGCTCCTGACTAAGCTTGCCTATGCAGGTGCTTTGGACTGCTGAGCTATCTCGCCAGCCCACTAATTACTATTTAACCACGGTGTTTGTTTGCAGAAAAGGGGTCAAAGAGCACATTTGGGGTTTTGCTTTGGATAACTAGAGGTAGGGGATTGCCACATAAAGAAGGACATGTCGTATGGAAAGCAGACATCAGGAATTTTAAGTGCTTCTTAGGTAATGTTAGCCTGAGGTATTTTTTCAAATATTCTTGTGGATATGGTGAGCACAAGGTTGAAGGTGGGTTTTCAAAGCAAAGACTAGTATTGTGTACATAGATGTTTGAATCACAGACATTAAGGCAAGATAGCATACAACCTCTTCAGAATATGGAAAATAGAGAAAAAGTTTGAGAGCACCACTGCAGGCAATTCAACGTTTCAAATTTGTACAGAAGGGAAGAGAATATGGACAGAGTATGTTAAAAGTATTAAAGACAATGAAATCAGAAGAGAAAAAGCAGGAGAATAAATGACCTATAAAGGAAGAAAAAAGGGGCAGCCAAAGCTCAGCAGATTAAAGTGCCTGCAAGCAGGTGCAACGGTGTGCTGGCCCTGTCCCCAGAGCACTCTGTGAAGACAGTTGAGACTGGCGTGGCAACTCACGCCTGTAATCCCAGCTCTTGAAGCTGTAAACAGGCAGATCACTGAGTCCAATCTAATAGTAAGACCCTGAACGCCCTGTAGACCCTTCCCTAAAAAGTACAAAAAATAAATGAAGGAAGAAAAAGAAAGTATTTCAAAAGGCATATGATTCCCTTTTTTTGACTTGTTTCCCATTAATATAATTTAAATCATTTTGGTCAAACAAAACAAGAACTATTTTTGAAGATGTTCTGAATATATCTTAATTTGTCAAAAAAGGAAGAGAAAAAGCTATTAAGTACAATTCTTTGTCACTTCTCTGCAAATTTCAACATATAGCTCTAAACATCGTTTAATTCTGCATACAAATGAAATGAAGACCAAAGATGAATGAAGTTTGCTTAATTGTTTGTTTTTTCTTGTAGATTATGAAGTAGTTATTTCAAACAGTGTTACATTATGAATTGCTCTGAATTTTTCTCTATGTCTCTTTCAACTTGATTGAATACACATCGAATTCTTGATGTTTATTTAACATTGAGCAAGATTAATGAGCTTACCTGCGATTCCTGTGTTTTCCAAGTTTTCTTATTAGTTTTAATGTTACTAATATTTTTATGGTTATCATTACATGTGTTATTCTCAGCAGCAATATCTGAGAGTTCTTAAACCTTAGGGCTGCAATTCTTCAAAGACAGATGAAGACAGGGAAAGCTACTGAGATATTCCACCCTGCTTGCTCTCACTGTCAAGTTGCTGTGTGTCTGTCCTAGTTACATCACGTCAAGGCAGAATTGTGGGCAGTCCAGCAGCTGCTGCTCTAAGACTTCTCTAAGATGAAGCATCTGTTAGCGCAGCTCACCTTCGCAGGGCTCTGAACCCTATCCCTGGTAGGAGGCACAAATATTCAGACCCCAAGGGAAGCCAGATGCAAGTTCTTTAATTTGCAAGTAAATATTAAATGAGGAAGGAACACAACATGTTTCCATCATACAGTGACTCATTTATGTTGATGTGCAACACTGACATTTGAAGCATGTAAAAGGAAACAAGGAGTGGAAATATAATTTTTCACATATTCCTCATTTACACTAAGCTACTTATGAGTGATCCAAGAACTATAATCCAGACTGACTTTAATGCAAGATAGCTCAGTGGTATAAGCGCCTGCCTGGCAAGTATAAGGTCCTGAATTTGATACTTGGTGTGCGCGCGCGCACACACACACACACACACACACATGCACAAAACAGTAAGAAGGAATACAGCACTTTATTTGGATTTGGAATATAGTTTTCAGAGTGCGGTGACCTTTTACAAGCCAGAAAGTCTTAGTTTGATTTCTGGGCTCCTCACTTTGACTCTGTGGGCTGTTTCTTAAACTCTTCAGGATTTGACGTCTTCTCTATGCAATGTGAAACATAGTGTTTATGTCCCCGAAAATGGCAGATATTCAGTATGCGACAGCTATTTACAATATTGCTGCACAGCTTTCCCCAAATTGCTAAACCTTTAGCCTTTCTTGTTACTTTATGTGCAGCAGGAGAGGCAGATCTATTTGCATAGCCTATCATTTTCATATTACGGTAGGTCTTGGTATTTAGCTTTTTAGTACATAGTCAATTACGAATGATTTATTAGCTACTAGGAAGGCGTAGTGTAAATAATAAACTGGAAGGTTATAGATAAATTATGTTTTTAATTGGAATGGTAATAAATTATAATGTCATGTGATGAAATACATAGATGGATTCTTCAAACGTCGGAGAAAAGTCACCTGATTAAATTTTGCCCAACAATGGCATAAATAAGACTTAACTGTCAGAATAAAATCTTGAAACCAGGAAATAAAATTTTTCCCATCTTCAAGCATAATTAATATTGAACTTAGAATTATATCTATGTATATAAACCATATCAACTTAGGAAGACCTAGAAATCTTTTTTTTGTTTTTTAATTAAGATATAGCCAACCTTCCACTTGAAATTTGAAGGACATGTTTTGTTTTCTTTTTTCTTTTCTTTTAATGTTATTTGGTACAGAGTCTCACTATGCAGCTCAGATTCATAGTGATCTTCCTGTGTTCAGCTTCCTCAGCTCTGAATTTCCAGGTGTGCGCCACCAGGGTGAGACTCATTCATGGGCTCAGCATTCCCTGGGCAAGGGCCAGCACAGCATGTGGGATGGGATCGAACCCTGCTTCCTGAGCTTGCCTAAGCAGAGGCTTAGTCCACTGAGCTATCTCACCAGTGGGAGGCCATGTTTTGTTTGCAAACATTTCCTGAATTGAGTTGTGTGATTACATTCAAATTAGAAACACTGTGAAGTTGAAATATTTAAATAAAGCTTCATCTCAGTAGATTTAGTATTGGTATTTTGTATTTGAAGGACAGCTCTAAGGTGTTTCCATTTTTTTTTTCTGGGATTGGGGATTGAACCTAGAGAATACACACTGAGGTTCCATCTGCTACCCTTGTTTTTATTTTATTTTATGTTATATATTTTATTTTTATTCTACTTTGAGACAAAGTTTCTGTAAGTTTCTGAGTTGCCCAGGCTGAGATCTAATTTTGGATTTTCCTTGCCTTGACCTCTTGGAATCCTAGTATTCAAGGCTTGTGCCACAATACCAGGGTGAGAATGTTTATTTATTTATTTATTTTTGAGAATGTTTATTCTTTAATGAATAACATCACTTCTAAGAATCCAGAAACTTGGTATTAGAACAAATAAATGCATCCTTCTGTATATGTACTCTGTGTTTGTGTCAGCATCCCTCTTTGCTTTCTGTTTCCTGAAGACATATTTATATAGCAAAGATATATTTCCTAAATAGCTGAAAAGGTGCTAACCCTTTTATACATACTATCCCACTCATTCTTCAGGAAAAGTCCCGTGAGATCGGACCTAGCAGCATCACATCTTTAGATGAGTGAGCTGAATAACAGAGTTGAACAAAATGCTTAAAGGCACATGGTAGATAAATATCAAAGACAGGCCAAAGGCACAAGCTATCCTCTTGTGTCTAACTTCAATTTGGCACTTCCTTTTTCCATGAAAACCCTTCAGCGATGAAAACTTCTTGTAATCAATGATCTTTGGACCTTTGCCTTATTTTCTTCAGCTAGCACTGACAAAAAGGGAGCAGCACTTCATGCTTTCCTCTCCAGCCTGTTTTGTAATAAACTTACATTTTAATGTTTTTATCTTGCCTCTTAGTAGAGTACTTCTCCTCATATGATAGTTTGCCTGAATGATCCTGTAGGAGGTATATTTGCAGTTCTTAGAGATGGGGACAAGATTCAGGGCCTCTGCACGGTGTCAAGCTGGAGAAAACAAAAGCCAGGGATTCAGGCAGAAAGTTTCCAGTGGGAGTGGACTATGGGGCTCCTAGTTATTATTTACCTTCAAGGAGTAAATACTTTCAACTTTAGGGTATTCTTCCCTTAGAATGCACTACCTGAATTCTAAAATTATTTATAGGATTGTAGAAATAGCATATATTATAAAATAGGTTCCATTTGGGATAACTGCATAATTTATCAGCTTGTCCATAGCCACTGATTTATTATATAGATATATGGTTCAATAGAATTCTCTGAAGCTATACATTCACACAGATGATTTTGTATATGATTTATGGAACTGAAAAGCTCTTCCTCACTTTATTTTGATAACTTAACATGAGATTTAATTTCTCAGGGCATCAATGAAATGCCGAATTGTGCCATTTGTATCTTTTAAAGCAATTTAATTCCGTTAAATTTAATAATATTTGGTACTTATGGAGTAGCCTCTCCTTTCAAATGGAGGCATTAACTACTGTAATTAATCTTTCCAGAATGTCTCCTGCATGAAAATAGAAATAGAAATAAAGAAAGCAATTAGGAACAGGTGTGTCTTTGATAAAAGAATGAAATACAATTACATGCTTAGCCTCTGACTTAGTAGTCCTGGGTTCAGCTGTTTCTTTACACATTACGAACACGTCTCTGCCTTTCCCTGATATCTGGAAATGGAGGAAGTTTAGGGCAAAATTGCATACTGAGTTGCAATAACTTTTTATTCTTTAACATTTTTGTGCTAAAAATAAAATGCTATTCACTGCTTCCTTTGACTTCTGTAGATTTTCTAGGGATTGCAAAACGGGAGAAGAAGGAACAGATAGCAGGCAGAAAAGTTCTTCAGTCATTAATGTTCCACATTAGGCTTCATCAATTTTCCATTTAGTTTAATCTCAAATTGTTCAGTTTGATTTTTTTCTTTCTAAAACACCAACTTGAGCATTCCCTAGTAATTCCCTAGCAAAGCCTTTACGGCTTCCCTTTATATTTTAGTAACAAGTCAAAGTTCCTATTCCTGGCATAAAACATGATGCATGAAATAACTCTTTTTCTTGACTCTTTGAGAACTGTAGGTTTTCAGCCATGTCTTACAATTTTGCATGTTAAGTACACAGGGTAAAAATTCAGATTTCATGGCCATGACTCATAGAAGACACCCTGAAAAAAACCAAAAAAACCAAAAAACACTGCTTTAAAGAAAAGCAACAAAACAGTGGTTTTGCATTCTGGGTACACATTAAAAGTACCTAGAAGGCTTTAAAAAGAATGCTTTTTGGGAGCTGCTGCAAGCTACAAATTCAGGATACACGGAAACAGTGCTTGGGGGTTGTTATTTTACATAACCCTCCAGAGATAGGTGATTTCACTTTGTATCCAAATTACAGAACCACTTCAGTATACTATAATAATATAATCAACGATAATATTACATAGCAATTAACAATACCCTGTGAAATTAAAGAATCCCTACATTCTTAATGTATTCCCAAATTACTTTCCAGACTTTTGTATTCATTATTCAGAGACATAAGGCCCCTGGAGGCAGACCTCAGTTTTGTCCCTTTTGTCCTGAGCGATTGAATTCTGGGTCCTCCTTCCTCATCAGTGTGTGCCTGCAGTCTTGAATCTGTCTTCCTTAACTATCAGTGTGGCAATTAATACTGGGACACGCTTCTTCAGTGACTCTCACAGTCCTCTTTCTCACCATATGCATCCTGTCCTTGACAGGGTCGTGGTAAATCTGGTCCTTTCCTCCCTGCTGTGAAGTCAGTGATATTTTTGCAGTCCTTTCCCACTGGCGCTGTATGTCAGAAGTAAGTAAGGCAATAGCGCCAAAGCATACCCCAGCTATTGGTTGGCGTTATCTGTCCAATAAATGTTGGATGTTATTACTGCTTTTTCCCACCACTATATAACGATGAATATGCCACAATTCATGCTTTTCCTATCAGCACTTATTATTTCTGAAACGCAGTTTATTTCCCTCACTGAGAAGCACCCACAGTAAAAAGTTAATAAATGTTAAGTCTATACAATGTAAGGGATACCTTTTCTCTTTTGTATGTTTGGCTTGTTTCTTATACCTATGAGATCAGTATTACCATCACCCTCATTGTAGAGGTAAGCAAGGGAGTCACTACGAGGTGATGCACATGTCCAAGGATGCAGTTAACATGGGGATTTAGCCAGTATGTTTGAGTGCAGCACGTGTGTAATGATCCTTTACAAAGCTGATGTTCTACCCACTTAGGTTCTAGCCTTTGAGCATTAGGACTACGTGAATGTATCACAGGAATCCTCCCGCATAAAGCAGCAATCGATTTTCCACACTGTGTTCCACAGAGACTAAAAATGGGTCCCTGTGATGCGTGGTTTATTTTCTTCTCAAGGAGCACACAGTCCGGTAGAAGACGTGCTTCATTTACTTAGATGTCTTTAATCCACATTAAAGAGTCTGGTATGTACTGGATGCTCAAAAAAAAATGTTAGTGCTAGAAGTCAATACAAAAATAGTGAGCTTGCAGGAAATAGAGCTGCAGAGATTCTGTATCAGTCTAAGGACTAC
>NDGN011471731.1:0-12984 GCA_002564285.1 Tympanoctomys barrerae | reverse complement strand
ATACAAGCTTTATTTAAAGTGAATTCTTGGGTTAAAATTAATTCTGATCAAAGAGGCAAATCAGGAATGATGGGATTAAAACATTGTGGCCAATAACACATCATCATATTTTTCAGATACATTCCTAGTACTTAGAAATAAGTCTTTTTATATAAAGAAACCAGGTTTTCCAGATCTTTTGACATTTGAGAATTACTGGACACATTAAGATCACATGGTCAAAGATGACATCCAACTGTAGTTATTCACGGAACACCCCACTTAGAAAGACTCACACTTTTCAGTTCACCACATTTCAGCCAGCTCTATCTAGCTAGACATAGAAGTCTCCAGCTTCTATCCATCCACTGTATTCACACATTGATATCCTTTGCATTTGGTTGGTGACTCCTGATTCATAAACTCAACACCAAAGTATACAAATTGAAAAACTATCACACTGCCATGTGCACCATAATATGTTCCTGATTAAAATTAAGCTTTCTGGATTATCCACAGTGTACCTTAAATCACAGAATTCAGTACCTTCCAATAAGGTCCTGTTTCAGCATTTGGACAGATCCAGAGAGATTTGTTCTGCCCTATGTTCTTCATAGAACTTTGTGGGAGAGAAGCCAGTTGTATGTGGGCAGGCATAATCTCAGCACAAATGGGAGGTTTTCAATTTTCTCACCATGTATCTAAGGAGAATTGACTATAATTTTGCTTTTGAACAATAGCTTAAAGTCATTTTTCCTTTTGTACTCAATAGCAATCTCACTGAGATGAGATATACTGAAGGTTTGTCTAAACAAATGCTTTCCAAACTTATTTTTACCAAAGTCTTCAATAAAAAAAGGCATTGAGAGGCAGGGTGATAGCTCAGTGGAATAAGTGCTTGCCTGGCAAGTGCAAGGTCCTGAGTTTGATCCCTGGTACCACCAAAAAAAATCATGGAAAAATGCATTGGGCCACATATACACACATATCTACATGCCCACTTGATGTTATTGTACCTATCCTTACTAAGTACAAATAGTTGTACCTATCCTTACTAAGTACAAATATATTTGTATTTATAATTCATATACATACATGTACTCATATATAACCTACTATTCATCTTTTAAAGAGCTGCTCATAACCTACAATCATGATGTCACAATCCTTAAAAGCATAATTTGAGATGTGAAAAATAAGTTCAGGGGATTAGTGTTAAATTATCTCCTAGCTTTTCAAAGTTATTTTTGGCATGCTACTTAAGTCATTAAAAAGTCTGTATGTTATTTTATCTCCCTATGGAACACTTCATTGAATTATTAATGAGTCTTTTAACTTTGTCTTTTATCAAAGAATTCAATAAGAAATAGCCATACTGTTTGTCAAGAGCCCTTTGTAGGGCAATATTGATGTGCTCTGTTTAGATTCAAAGAACAGCTTGGTTCTCTTGTTTTCAGTCTTTCCTTAGGTAGCTATTGGTTACTCTTTTTTAAAAAAGTATTTGGTATAGGGTTTCACCACGCAGCTCAGACTCAGAGTGTTCCTCCTATTTCAGCTTCCCCAGCACTGGGATTACAGGCATGTGCCACCACACCTATTCTTGGTGGTCTGCTGGGCATGCCTGGAGTGAGGCAGGCATATGCAGTACTAGCGATCAAACCCAGGTCCTTTTGCTTGCCTAGGTAGGTGCTTAGACCACTGAGCTATCTCTGTGGCCCTGTCAGTTACTTCTTAATTGCAGAGGTAAAGCATCTGACATGCATAATTTAAAGGAGAAATGCTTTATTTTGGCTCATAGTGTCAAAGTATTTATTCTATGGTAGGACTGCTCAAAGGCAGAAATGTCATTGCAGAAGGAGCTGGCAGAGGAAAAGCTGTTCATCCCACAACAGCCAAAAAATACAAGGAGTAGAAAGAGTCTGATATTTATGTCCTCCAAGGGCACAACTCCAGCTAGGGTTTTCCATCCAGACCCTACCTCCTGAAAGCACATTCAACTATGAATTCTTCAGTCAATGTCACACTAATTATCACAGCACTCTCATGACCCAACTACCCACCAAAAGCTCCATCACTGAATACAGGAGACTTTGTGGGCACATTTTACATCTAAACCATAGCAGTAATTATTATTGAGTAAAATCTTTCATCTTCTGCTTTAGCATAACTGTTCACTAATTTAAAACTTTAACACTTAACTGTAGTAGGTCTTTAAAATCTGGATTGTCTAGCTGATTATCACTTCCCCAATCATTCCCAGAAGTCTTCACCTTCATCAGTTTTCATTTTATTTAGTCCAGTAATTACTAACTCCCTGCTTTCTCTTACTTTGAGTATTATTACACAGTTCCGAGGAACGATTCTTCTAAAATACAAATTTGATTACCTAAATCACAGTAGTCATCACTCTGTTTTATTAAGCTAATGGTTTTTATTTTGTGGTACTGGGGATTGAACTCAGGACCTTGCACTTGCCAGGCAGGTGCTTCTGCTGTGAAGCTATCTCCCCAGCCTCTCATCATTCTATTTTAAATCCTTCCATAAATCTCCTTCAGCATCACCTTCAGGTATTTTGATTTGTACACAAAGATTTTTCCAGAAACCTCTAGATAATGCCACTCACATAATTTAGTATTTCTGTTTCTCCAAAAACATGGATAGAAATAAGAAACACATTGAAAGAGTTAACAAAGAATGAGTAATTCTAGGCTATCAATTGTATAATTGTATTTTACTTTAATCTCTATAGGTAGAAGCACTAAAATTATATTTATATGTGTAGGAATGCCCCAACCTACTCAATGAAAGAGAAACACCTAGACAAGGACCTTAAGCGTGCAATTGAAGGGTCACATTGAGCCCTTGGACAGGTTTAGCTTCTCATGGACAGTGTTTCAGAATATTCACCTTGAATACTTTCCTACACTCATGAGTATCTGGTTCACTGCTCTCCGGTGTTTTACATCCAGCCCATCTAGTCATTTTAGTTACCTGCAAGATGCCCTCGAGGCCATAGAATTTGTCAATTTTGTCAGAAAGGTAAAAGGGTCAGAACAGGTAATCAAACAGAACTCTGCTCATTGTAACCCATTTCTTCCCCTAAACACTAGTTTTGAATCTTTTTTTTCATAGGTTTAAAATTTTTTTTAAGGTACCTGAAATCCAAGGAATAAAAAAAAAACTACCTTCCTATCAGTGCAATGAATAAAGACAACCTTAGCTGAAGTTTTCAGAAAGACATCCATGGTGATGTACTGAATCTAGAAGTTAAAGGATAAGGAAGAGGAATGTGCTAAGCAAGAAACAAAACAGAATCTTCTGGAAGAAGGAACAGCAAGTGCAAAAACAGTGCCTCAGCCAGAAAAAAAAAAAGTCGAAGCATAAGGCCAGTGTGACCGAAGATTCACAAAAAAGAACAAGAGTATTCATGGTGTTGAAAACCTTGCACTGGGATAGACCATGCAGTAATCCATAGATTGTGGTAAAAAAAAATCTGCATTTTATTTAACATATTATAAGAACCCTTCAATAATTTTGACTTAGGAAGTTATGTGATAGGATGTCAGTTTAAAAAAAAAATGTGGCCACTATGCCAAATGGATTTTAGGGACACTAATAAAAGCGGCAGTGGGAATTTAAAAAGTTAGAGAAATTAGAAGTCTACTGCAGTAGTAGAGGTGGATGATGGTAGCTTGCTCTGGGTGGCCGTGGTGCAGGAAGAGATGGTAGATGGACTACACATATATTTTAGATGATAAGTTAACAGAAATTGATTATTGGTGGGATGTGAAGGTAATAAAGAAAGAGTTTCAGGATGTCTTTTAGGTTTTAGATATTAGTAAATGGTTGTATCATTGACCATGGGGAAATTGGGGGAGAGTGATATTGTATCTCATTTGGGCACAGAGGCATTCATCACTAATAACTCTACTCCAGGCATATTCTGTTTAAAATCTATTTACTATTAGGTAGACTACATTCAAGAGAGAAGTACTATGCTAGAAAGAAAAATTTGGGGACCGGGGAGATGGCTCAGCAGAATAAGTGTTTCCTTGGCAAGCACAAGGGCCTGAGTTAAATCTCCTGCTCAGACAAAAAAATTTTTTTTTCATCACATACAGATCGATTTTTAACCCTGTGCTGGATTACAGATAGAAACTTCAAGGAGAAACTAAATCTAACACTGATGATAGTCTAACACTAAGAGCTGAACCAAAAATAAGGTCAGAAAACTAAAGAAACAGAGATGGAGGAGCTAACTGAAAGGAATAGAAGAAGGAGAGTGGATTCTCACAAAAACCATGTAGGAGGATGAAGTTGGCCTTACAGAATGATGCTGAGAAGTTAAGTAAGGTAAAAGAAATGAAGAGGAAAGTTTCATAAACTGTAGGGCACTGGTGAGTGAAGAACAGTTTTGGTGAACAATAAGTGAAGTAGGAAGGGATTGAGGAGAGCATATGAGGTGTAAAAATGGTGATGCTGGTGTGGGGTTGAAGGAGGTTCTCACTGAGCAGGCTTTAGACATCATGAAGAAATGAGCTTAGAAATGTTTTCAGTATTTATCTTAGTTTGAAGACTGTTTTTTCATTTGAGGAAGCCAGCTTTTTCCTTGATTCTGTTGCTAGTAATGCTTTTCATCCAGCTTTAAAAGCAGTTTTATGTCTTGGCTGTGATCATTCTGCTTGTCAGTGTACTTCAGGGCCTGAGGTTATCTCAAGATGGTGTGTTGGAGTCTGCACAAATTTCATTTATTTAAAACATGGACTTGGTGAAAGAGTCTCTGGAGATATAACACCTCCCTCCTCTGGCAGGCATAGGGAGAGGAAACAAATCATACACAGCAATGTCATTTACACCACCCTAACACATTCAGAGCACACTTACCAAATCCTAACTAAGGAAGAGAGAATGCACATGCAAAAGGGAAGTGCAGAAAATGAGAACTATGCAATTGTTTTAGGACTATATAATCCAGTAAGGAAAAGACTGATCATATATTTCTTGCAGCTTGAAAGTGCATTGATATTTAGAATGTCAATTTCTGTAAGAAAAAGGAAAATAAACAGGAAAAAATACTATTATCTTATATTCTTCAATATCTGAGGAAAAATATTTCTCCAAAAATAATGAATGAGTAGTACCTCTCAGAAGAGCTTCAATGTTAGACTTTTACTATTCCTGATTTTTTAATTTCTGGACCCAGCTAGAGCATTGAATTTTAACTAAAGTGCAAATAGACTGCAAATTTTAGGTGAAGAAAAAAACCTCATCCCTTGAACCTCTGACTCATCTATTATACAACAATGACAACTTCAACTGGAAGGAATCCTATGTATCTAACACAAAAAATCCTACATATCCATCTCTCAAGAAAAAAAAAGTCATCTCAATTTTACTTAAAATTTTTAAAAATGGCAGACTCACTGCCTCACAAGGTGGGTATCATTTGGGAGCGGATGTAGTTTGAATATAAATTTTACAATTATTTTATTTCTGTTCCTTCCCATGCCACATGTATCAAAACACCCAAATGTTTAAAGGAAACTAAAATATCTTCATTAAATATTTTCTCTTCAAGGAAAACAAATGTAAAAACTGACTGTCACTACTTTTGATGGTTGCAACACTTGCCTGTAAAAATTACTTTATATGTTTCATCACTTAATATTATATTTTGAAGCATATAGGAGGGTTGATCTCTGCATGGCATTAACTGAACCAGTTTTTCTTCTTTGCTTACATTTTTTTTGAGAATGCAACATTCTAAGTGAGAAGGAAATGTCTGTAGCAAACCAGGCTGCATCCTCCTTCATCTCAAAACAGGATACTCTTCAATGACTGAGCCCAGCATGCTCCCCTCCCCACACAGGGCATAGGAATTCAGGATAGAGTGCTTCCTCAGCCCTACCTGCAGTGCAGTGTGGGGCACAAGCAGGCAAGGCTCCATCTACCCTGTGCAGCTTTCCTCAACCTTTAAGGACTACTTTGGCATGGATCCTAGGTTTTTGTTTAATCCTTGCTGCCTGTCTGGGAGCAAGCCATCTACTAACCTGACATGTGTGTATGTGTTTGGTCTCACAGAACTCATGCAGATAGTAGAGGATCTTTGCAAGGTATTTGTGGTCAGTTTTATTAACTCTATCTCTATTGTCCAGTACACCTGCTATAGATCCTGCCATACAAGATAGGGAATTAAATGCTTTCTTACCTTGACTCTCTTTCACCTTCAAGTGAGCATAGAATTCAATTTTGGCCAAGGAAATCTTTCCTTCACCCATTCCCTCACTCTCTCCCTTGCCCTCTCCCTTTTTTCTTCTCTCCCTCCTTTCCTGTCATATCTTTGCCTCTTTTTATTGAATTTCATTAGACTTAAGTTATGAGGATGAGATGTCTAGAGCCACTACTGTTGTTATAAAATAAATCAAAGAGAATGCAGAACCCTCACGGTTTTGTGGAATTATTTTAGCTAACCCTAGAGCCAAGTACCTGAATATGCCTTGCCCAATAGATAAATGACATCTTTGCAGATTCAAGAAAGTTTCCTGTTTTTTTGGTAACCTCAGTCTATAATTATATTAACTGATATGGGAGCCAATGTTATTTTCTTTGTAATATAAATATCTAAGATTGCACAGAGGATAAAATGGTAGAACCATAACTCAAACTCACTTGGTCTTAGAATACAAATATAGCCCACCCAGCATGCCATGCTGGCCCCAATCCCAGGGTGCACTGAAACAGCAACTGAGACTGGGCATGGTGGTATGCATCTATATTCCCAGTGTGTGGAAGGCTGAAAACAGGAGACTCACTAGGAGTCCAATCTAGGTAGTGAGACCCTGTAGACCTTGTACTAAATGCATAAAAAATAATAATAGTTCCCAGTTTGTCAAATCAATTTTCATGTACAAAATTTGTTTTCATGCATCATGTTTTCCAGACCCTATGTCATGCTAAATGGCCCTCCTATGGTCATAATTCATAATTCATTCTCAAAGTCTTTCCTAAATCAGGTTCTTAATGTCAGCGCTATTCAGTCTACACTCAGGTTTCAAGTTTGTTTCCCCAGTATTTTTACAGTGGAAACCTCAAAAAGCATGCCCTGAGGTACAGATGCCTTGTTCAACCTTGGTTCCTGGAAGATATATTTATATGTAGTTCTTTTTAACTTGTTATATGGGAAATATTCAATACAACTCTTTTCATAACTGGTAACACTAGTTCTGATGACATTCAGTCAACTGGCCATTTTTGGACCCTCTCATTATTGATTAACCCATACGAAGTGTCTGGTCAGTGAATATGTCATGAAGCATAGCACTGAGAGCTACATGGGGCCTGTGAATAGGGTGAATGAATCAATGAACAAATTAAAGCAAGATCTGCTAATGGTATAGTTTGTCTTTAGTCACAGTTGATCTCCTTTTACAGGAGTGTTTCTGACCAAACCTTTCTTATGCTTTCCTCGTACTCACTTTATGTGTTCTCCTATTTATTTCTACTATTTTCACAGTAATCAAAATTAATTTCCAATGTTTAAGTTTGTGTATCTCCTGATTAACAAACACCTGTAGCCATTTTTTATTTACTCATTTTTCTGTCTCCATGAGTGGCTCATTGTTGTGAGATTAGTCGATGATTCAATAATTTATATTTCAATCAGAATCAGAAGAACCTGTAATGTGAACCTATCCATTCATTATAGTTATTTTAATTAAAATCACACTATTGTTTAATTATTTCATTTCCTGTCTCATGAGGAAGCCTATCCTAGTTTTTGGTTCACTTGCCATAATGACTCAGAAAACATTTCAACCTAGAAGTCTAAAAAGAGCTGGGACAAGCATATTTAAAGTTCATAGAATTGGCAAAAGAGCCTTTCAAAGATAAATACTTGGAAGAGATTCAGGAAGTAATATATTTATAAAAATGTTAGTATTGTCAAAAATGTTAACACTTTCCTAGTAAAGGTGATTTCAAAGAAAATTATGATGTGAATTTCTGAGAATATACTCAGAATGTGTTGTTGCTTTGGACGTCCTCTAATCTAATCACATATTAAACATTCAAGGATACTCGCCATGAATTACATTTACAGCCTGGTTTGCCTGTGTAGCAGAGGAAATGTATTACTCTTGACCTAGTTGAGAAAGAACCAAGAAACTACACATCTAAAGTCATAAGCTAACAGACCCCAGGTGACTATGGATACAGAATATATGCCATCATTGTTAGAATATCACTGACATCATTTATTTTAACACATTTGATCAGCCAAACACATAACATACTATAACTGTTACATGCTTTGAAGTTGGTAGCAAATTTCCAATGTGGTTTAGTTGATGACACTTGTCAGAAGACCCACAATTCTCTGCCAGGTGATCATTATAATGAATTATTTATTAGAATAACTTCTAACATCCTGAACCAGGCTATCAAAGTCCTAGTGAATCATTCCACGCAACCCTCCAAAATGCAAAACCAAAAATCAAACATTTCCACAAAAGTGAAAACAAAAGGCTCAATGGTCCAGGAAAAATACTGTGTTCTTTTTTATTATAATATGTGGCTCAAAAGAAAACTTAAAGATAAAAAACATGTTTAGTAATGGGTGTATTTATCTCTAGTATTCTTTCAAGTTCCAAGGAAATATGAGTTTTATCAAATTCAACTCTCACATATTCTAGTGTGAGCGAAAGTGTAGGCAAATTCTTTGTATGGTAATTTGGCCAAATTCATCAAAATTTAAAATGTACATTCCTTCTCATGGAATGATTTTATTATATTTATTTATTTATTTATTTATTTACTCTATTTAGGACAGGGTCTACAGGGTCTCACTCCATAGATCAAACTTGTAGTGATTCTCCTGCTTCTCAGCCTCCCAATTGCTGGGATTACAGGTTTGTGCCACCATAGTATCACCCAGTCTCAATCACCATATCAGCGCATCCCGTGGGCAGGGCCAGCACAAAACACTAGGGATTGAACTCTGGCTACTGTGCTCTTCCCAAGCAGGTGCTTTAGTCTGCTGAGCTATCAGGCCAGCTCTGGAATGATTTCATTTTTAGTAGTATATGCAACTCACTTAATTTAAATGTCTTCAAAATTGTGCATGCACAATTTATAACAATGAAAAATTGAAAATATCATACATTTCTATCAACAGAGAACCAAATAAATAAGTATGGTGCATTCACCAATGGGATGCTACATGTGCTTAGAAAGTATATCTAATATGAACCAATTTCCAAAATTAAAAGCCAACAGATAAAATGTCCAGAATTTCCCCCCTCTTTCTCTTTTATAAGCACTTGATTTCTTCAAGAAATGAAATCTGGGAGGCTTGAAAGCAGGGAAGGATGGAAAAATTACATCTTGCTATGCAACACTTTAGATTTTGAATATGTCTGAGTTGTTAAAAGGTTACTTTTCATGTGAGTGTGCAGGGTCTCACTATGCAGCTCATACGCATAGTGATCCTCCTGTTTTCAACCTCCCCAGTGCTGGGATTACAGCCCTGTGGTCTCTGGCTCAGGGCACTCTAGTGGTGGGGCCAGTACACCATGTGGTTCTAGGGATCAAATCTCAGCCCCTGCACTTGCCTAATCAAACAATTAGTCCCCTGAACTATCTTGTTGGCCCTTAAAAGATTACCTTTAAAATTAATTTATATATATATGTATATATATATATCACAGTATATATATAGGTTATATAATATATAATATATTTGATATATAATATATATTTGATATATTATATAATTGGATTTTAGTAACATTTTATTGGCTTAATTTCAATATAATTTTTTATTTGCAACTCCATGTTCTTGATTTTATTCTCTTAAAAGCATTCTAATCCAAGGCATTATCAATTCTCTAATGGAACACTTGGTGGGAAACACAGGAGTTTCAAAATTTTAGGATTATTTATTTATTTATGAAAATTAATTTTCAGAAAAATGTCACCATAAAAAGAGTATTCTTTCCAAATTTTTATATAATCATTGACATACTGGCATGTCATGGTCAAGATGTTAGGTTTATTTGATATGAATGCATCTTTGACAAATTGAACACAGAAAGCATTCACTGCCAATTAGGTAATTTCTCTACTTGCTTAATGATTTTGTATATCTTTATTATGAATAATGAGGGGATTATTTGAAGTGTAGCCACAGCTGCTTTTAGAAGGGCATGGTTATTATACTGCATGAGCAATTCTTGTATATTTTATGATATCTTAAAATTTCTGTGTAAAAAAGTCCCAAATACATTTATTCTTTTTATTTATACTATTAATAATAACTATTGTACTAATACTTCATGGTTGGGTATTTCCCAAATTGAAATTAAAAAATTCCATGTATTTATTTATTTGTTCTCTAAACTCATAATTTAATAAGAATTACATATTAAATCATTGTATTATTTTTAAAGAAGTCTTTTTAAATCGTTTTTCATCACAAGCACAGGTAATTTTAGATGTTCAAGAGTGTTAAAGGACTTCTAACAAAAATACAGACATTTCATAATCAGTCTCTTCCATCGCTTTTCATGCTAGAGTAAATCACAGTCAGTTTTCTTGGTTATCTCCTTGGGCAGTTACACCCGTATCTAAAAATAATATACAAAGCTGTTTGTCTACATTTCTCTAGATACCAGAGTTTCTATTGAAAAAAATCAATGTCATTTTAATATTTGTTCTTTTTAATGTGACTCTGCTTTCTTAAAAACTTTTGTACCTAATGCTTTGAAATTTCACCATCAGATTCCATGATACACATTCCTTTTTCAGGAATGTTTCAGTACCCATATATTGCAGTTTAGTAGAGCACTCTTGTATTTCTTTGTCACCATATTCTCTATATAGGAGTTCCCTTCAGAACTTCTCTTAAGCAGATATTGGACATCTGAATTTCTTTTCTTTTGTTATCCATCTCACTTTCTCTTTGTTCAACTTTTATATTTTCTCATCTTTGTCTTCTAAAACTTTCACTGGTTTTGTCATAGTTACTCTCATACTTAATTTTTTTTCTATTTCTTTTGGGTGTAGTTTGTTCTTGTTTTAATTTGTAAAATTTATTTTACAGTGTTACCTCAGTTTAGAAACTTAATTCTTCCCATAATTCTGAGAAAGATGGCCATGTTTTTGTTCATGTGGGAAAGATGACTTCAGTTGTGTTTGTCACTCAATGTGGAGTTTATAAACAAGAGCAAAACTTTGCAAAAGCTTCTGCTCACAAATGGAATTGTTCACAAAAAGAAGGACATAGTGAACCATAGTGGTATTTAATCTTTTCTGATATTTTCTTTGAGGGTTTTCTTCTTGTTGCATTTTCTCTGTTTTTCCTGAGTTCTGTTTTATTCTTCTTCGCTTCCTCTACTATTTCTTTCTTTTTGGAGATAAGCCTCAAATCTCTGGTTATCATTGACTCTCCTTTTATTAGTAGGAATAAAATACTAAGGAATTAACTGACATCTCCTTGTGTAAATGTGGGTTGTATGCTGGCACATTGCATGACAGAGCAGCTGGCTTTAAATTGGGAATCTTTCCTATCAATTATCAGCATGTTTCTAATTTAGCATTGCATGACCTTAGTACAAAGGACACACAATCTCCTATTAAGAGATGATGTGATGACAAGGGAAGATAAATAATCTGCTGCCAAGGTTAGTTTGGAAGTGAGTAGGGAAAGGAAACAGGATTGATATCACCATTCAAAGTGATCCTATAAATTTTGGGAAGCTATTCTCAGTGTGCCACTTTCTCCTACCACCTATTCACTATACCTTCTGTTCCCAGTCCAGAACCTCTAGTTGGTAAATCTAGAGAATAAGCATTTGATCTTCTACTGGAGTAAAAGAAAGGAAGCACATTGATCATGCAGCAAAAAGCCTAACATATTGGTCCCTCATTTTCAGAGTCTACCTGAGATTCCTAGGAGTTTCATGGGTCTTCAGAAAACACATGCAGCTTTTTATTTCCTGTCTATACTTGTGATTTCCTCTTTGTATGGATTTCCATTTTATTTGATTTAAAAACTTGTTTCTATGGGTTTCAATGCGTAGTTTGGAACATATGAATTTTGTTTTTTCCTGCTTATCCCTTTGAGTTAATTAAAAACAGTAATAAAACCCAAGTTTATTAAGCTCATTTGAAACAAAAGTCACTTGGAAACTGACAAGTGAATGAGCAATTTTTGTGAATAATGAGCACTGCGTTAATGTCATTTATTTTTTCTTTCTTTTTTCTTTTTTAAAGAGTAAAAATTATAACTAAAGGAAAAACAAGTGATACAGAATTTCACTTAACAGAATAATATGAATTTCACAATATTTGTTGTAATACATAGTATTGCCTTCAACCAGTTATTCATATTACCAGATATAGGCATGTAAAATTGGAAAA
The DNA here is from genome assembly GCA_002564285.1 of Tympanoctomys barrerae. Lineage (NCBI taxonomy): Eukaryota > Metazoa > Chordata > Mammalia > Rodentia > Octodontidae > Tympanoctomys > Tympanoctomys barrerae. The sequence goes on along the minus strand of NDGN011471731.1, from coordinate 588 downwards.
ACAAAGAAAAAAGACATGTATAGAATATTAAGAAGAGAAAAAGTACAAACAACTGAAAAAAGGAGATGATTGGATTTTTTATTTTGGATTTTTCTTTTTAAACTATCTAAACTTTCAGAAAAATGACATCACAAAAAAGTATTTTTTTAGAATTTTTATATAATCACTGACATACTAGAATGTCATGATCAAAATGCTAGGCTTACTTGATATGAATGCATCTTTAATACATTGAACACAAAAGCATTCATTGCCAATTAGGTAATTTCTCTACTTAACAAATTAAGCATTAGTTAGCTTCTTTCCATAGACCAGTAGAAATGTACAAAATAGTTTTCCAAACCATCCTACTTACACACGTAGATAAATCTCTTTCCCCTATGCCCTCTCCTGTGCCCCTCAACTCAAGAACTCTTTCCTTTTCAATAAGTTCATTCTCTTGTTCATTCTCTTTTCCTGGTATTTGTTGTACCATTCAGATTCCATTTTTCTCTTTCAGGTTCTCACACTAAGGAGACAATACAGTGTTTGCACATGCGGGTCTGATTTATTTCACTTAAGAGTATGTTCTCTAGTTGCATCCATTTA
>NDGN011471724.1:0-11340 GCA_002564285.1 Tympanoctomys barrerae | reverse complement strand
TTGTTACAAAGCGAGCCGGCTCACGCCCTCGGCAGGGCTCCCCACCCCCTCTCCAGGTCACCTGGGCGCTCTCCCTACCGCGCGCCCGAGCTCCAGGCTGGGTGGAGCAGGTTCCGGGTTCCTGCGGCGCCGGGGATTCGCCCTGCTGGAGGCGCCTTCCCAGCTTTTGGAGAACTTTTCCGGCGAGTCACCCAGTGGCCCGCCTGTGCCCGGAGTCCCAAGGCCCTGGCTCCCGGAGCGTGAACCCGGTCCCCGCGAAGACTGACGCCTCTCACCTGCGCCTCTGTCCCTGTCTGGAAGTTTGTCCTGGAACCGCACGGCCTGGCGCCAGAACTAGAAGCTGGCTCGTCTCAGCCACACCGCCAAAAAACGTGAGTTCTAAGCGCCCCTTCCCAACCTGAGGTTGTTTTGAGTTACAGGAGAGGTCAGCCAGGGAGAGGCCCCTTCTTGGGTGAGCGTCCAACTCTTCGAAACCCAACCCCTAAGAAGCCAAAGGACAGCGATGGGACGTCCCAGAAGACAGCTCAGGACAAAGGCGCCTCCTGCTGGAGATTCCCTGTCTCCAGAAGAACTTAGCCTAATGGTGATCAGGTTCAACCGCTCGGAATCAAGTTCATTGCCAATTGATGGGTTCTCAACGTGTGCGCCAATCCACGGAGACACACGGTGTCCACCCAACACGTGGGTCGTTTTTCCACTGTCACTTCTTTAACTTGAAGACCAGAAGTTCAAGAGGACGCTGCTGGCCACCAAACAGCAAATTGGGAACTCATTTTCTGATGTGGAGGTGCAAATGCATTTGGGGACAGCCTCCCTGACTGTGACAGCAGTAACTTCTATTTCTGACATCCTTACTCTGAACTAAATCCGTGTGACCATCTACTTCCCCTGAGCCTTCTCATGGAATTCTCGTGAGAACCACACAGGTGTTTATTGGTTATGCCCACTTTCCAGAGGGGAAAGCTGAGGCTTATGATGGTGACACGATTTGCTCAGTGTCACAGCCAGGAAGTATCTGGATCTAGGGCCCAAGCCGGTCCACTCTAGAGCGTGCGTTCCACCTGCCGTAAAACAATTCCTCCTGGGCACATGCTTACTGCCTTCCAGGGTAGGCGGTCCCCGTGCTTGCATGTACTTAATATTTGTTGGGTGAATCAAAGCCTCAAATAATTACGCATTATTTTCCAGAATGAAGAGAACCCTTTGTGTTGGCAGCTGTCATGATGTACTCCTGTTTCATAGCTGTGTGTACCCAAAGTTCAGACAATGAATTTGGGGGCTTTCCCAGGCTCCCAAGTAGGGAAGGGAGGCAGTCACGTAGCTCTCAGATAAGACTGAAAGTCTGGTTTTCCTTTCACTCTGCAAGACCCATTTGGGAAAGGTCCAGGCCTGGGAGGATCATTTCAGCAGCTGCTACAGCACCCAACTTGAAAGCCAAGAGCATTGGTAATTTTCCATGCTGGGATTCAACCCCTGACCCACCCCAGACTGCCACAGAGCCAACAGGGCAGGTCCTGCTATCTCAGAAAAGCATCTGCCCGTGTTCCTTAAGCAGGCTTACCCTGGATCATCTGGGGAGAGGCAGGAGCAACTCACAGCGAGGCTGATCCCCAGGCAAATCTGGGAAGCTAGCAAAAGCCATGCTGGCCTCCTACCGTCCTCCCCTGTTGGGGCTGCTCCTTTTTTTATCATCTCTGAATTACCCCAGGTTCTCCATGTCCTGTCCAAGAGGCTGACTTCAGTTACCTGCCAACTTATCCCACTTAAATGTCAGGAGAAGGGCCTGAGATTTATCATTGGGGAAAAGATCCAAAGAAATGAATCTTGTCTCAGTTACACTTCACTCGTTGCTGGGACAAATACCGGACACTCAAAATGAAGGAAGGAAAGGTTTATTTAACTCACAGTTACTGGAGGCTTCAGTCTAAACTTGGCTGGCTCCAAGGCAGAGTGGCACATGGCGGAGGGCCGCCGTTCATGGCAGTGGAAGGCAGCAAAACAGCAAGAGCAAAATGCAGGAGTAGCAGCAACAACGGCAGCAGGGAGCAAGTCTGTCTCTTTATCTCTCTTGTTATATTCAGGCTATCCGACCCAGGCTGGGTGTAGCACTCACACCCATAATCCCAGCAGTACTCAGACCCAGAATCCTGGCCTTGGAACATGAATTAACCACGAAATGTGGAGCTGTGCCTCAGTGACTGCATGGGGCATTGGGGGGACAAATACACATAAACCATAACAAATCTCAAATGGTGGCGTTTCTGTTACACACTGCAGTAGGGAGATGACAGTTCCCATGTTCTGATCTCTAGGGTTGAGTGTGTAGCATACACTGTGCTGTTGGAGCCTCCCAATGGCCCTAGAAGGATTTTATTTTGCCCATATTCCAGGTGAGGCTGGGTGTGCTGGTGAGTGAACAGAACAGGATTTGAGTGGTACCACTGTGCTTTGCCAGGCAGTGACCAAGTGTCCCACCTGCGGGGCAGGCAGAGTGGCTGGGTACAGGAGCTGGGCAGGCAGGAAAGGGGTGGCACATCGAGAAGGAGCGAGTCCCCGCCCGCACCTTGCTTTTAGCCTAGCAAGTCCCAGCTTTGGCCTCTGCCTTCCAGAACTGCTAAGATAAATAGATCCATATTGCTCTGCACATAAGCTCTGTGGTCATTTGTCATAGTAGCCGGAGGAACTCAATCCATCCTGCAGACTAAGCAGACTGGCCGGATGTCCAGTCTGAAGCTCGCGAGAGGCTCCGTGATTCAGCTTGCATCATGGATTTAGAAAGAGCAGACACTGCGCCAGAGCTGCCTTTGGATCGGGATCTTCTGCCATCTGTGAGCTGTGTGACCTGGGGAAGATGTCTTGGCATCTCTGAGCCTCAGTTTTCCCATCTGGAAAACAGCAACAACGAAATGAGTACTCACTTTGCAGGATCAACTCGAGGACCTGGTGGAGCAGCATGTGACAAAGTGCCATGTCTGTGGTGAGGTAGTGACTGAACTTGAATCATTCAGGGCAGTAGCTTGCCCAGTTCTGGAAGTGGGCCCTGGAAGAGAGGCTTCTGTTCTGGCACATGTTTTGGTCCACTCTAGCTGAGCAGGCAACCATTGTTAAAAATTTGTTCATGCCAAAGTACTGGAATTAAACTTGGGCTTTCACACTGAGTTATAACCCCAGCCCTTATTTATTTATTTATTTATTCATGCAGGGTCTCACTAAACTGCTAAGTTACCCAGGCTGGGCTCAAACTTGGATCCTCCTGCCTCAGCCTCCCTGAATGCTGGGGTGACAGGAGTGCACCATCATGCCTAGTCTTAGACATATAGCATTTATGTATTTGTTTGTTACAGTGTCTCACTATGCAGCTCTGACTCAAAGAGATCCTCCAGCCTTACCCTCCCTGGTGCTGAGATTACAGGTCTGCACCACGGCGCCAGTTTCAGTGGCCAGCACAGTATGTGGTATAGACTGCTAGGCTATCTCCCCAGCCCCCAGAACTTAAAACGTGAGGTTGTCACTGGTCATCAACTAGATCCTGGGCCGCCATGCTACTGATTGTCCAGGCTTGCCAGCGTAAATGAGGCTGGGAGGTTACTGGGCTGGCGCGCGTCCTTAACAAACCGCTCCCAAGGGTCCTGGGAACACAGATTAAAGGGCTTTCATCATTTGTAACAGGGAGGAAGTATGACCCACCTCAGAGCCCATCGCTAGGGGTCGCTCCTACGTGCTGGTGTGGGCCGCTGCTGGACTGCTGTACGGTCTCCGGAAGAAGGAGCACAGAGCTGTCACCGAGCAGGGTCACAGAAGTCCCTGAGCTTGGAGATGGGGACCTCAACTCACCCCTCCTGCAGGGTAGGTTGTAGGTTCTCCGGATCCTATGACAGAAAAGGAATTTTCCACCAATTCTGCATGCTTCTCTGTGGTAATCTGAACATCTACGTTGAAGACAACAATATGCAGCATAACCACCACTGTTGAACTATCATCTTGTTTTTGGAAACTACTGTTTCTAATTTATTAATTACTTTTTATTGTTTAAAATTAAAAAAAAATTCAAGATGCACCAACAAAAAGCACAGGAAAAGTTTATTAGGCAAAATTAAAGATGTGACCCTTCAGAGAGAATAGAGTTGCTCATGGTCAGAGGAGAGCCTTGTGCCATCTGGGGTTAGGGCTTAGGTGGCCTTCGGGGGTCTTAAGACACCTAGGATGTGCATCCTTGTGTCTGTTCAGTGGGTGGGACAGAAGACAAGTTGTGTGGGTCACCTGAAGTCTAGAGCTGTTTCCTCCTATCCAGGTCTGCAGGAGGGAAAACACAGGTTTGATTAATAGGTAACAGTCACCCGCTCCATGTACAGGCTTAGGAGTTGTTTTCCTCTCTGGGATGAGTTTCATGGAAGGAATAAAAGCACAGGATCTTGGGTAAGTGTGTGTGGAAGCTGTAGTGTTTCTTTTTTGTAAAAAAAAAAATGTATTTGGTACAGGGTCTCACCACGCAGCTTGGACTCGTAGTGATCCTCCTGTTTTCAGCCTCTCCAGTGCTGGGATTATAGGTGTGTGCCACCACTCCGGGTCTTGGTGACAAGCTCGGCATGCCACAAGGGTGGGGGCTGGCTCTGCCTGTGGTGCTGATGATCAAACTACACTCCCTGTGCTTGCCTGCGCAGGTACTTCATCCGTTGAGCTATCTCAATGGCTTTTTTTTTTTTTTTTTTNTCTCAATGGCTTTTTTTTTTTTGTAAATCTTTTTGAGACAAGGTCTCACTATATAGTTCAGGCTGGCCTTGAGCTCCCTTTGTAGCCCAGGCAGACCTCAAACTCACATCAATCCTCCTGGCTCAGCCTCCGGAGTGCTGGGATTGCAGGCCTGTACTACCACACCCCAAAGGTTTTATTAACGCACAAATTTTTCATTACAATTTTCCTTGTCTCCTCACTACCTTTCTTACCTTTCCTCTATGTCACAAGATGTGTCGTTAACTGAGAAAACCAAGAGATTAAATACGGTGCTACTTAAATGGTTTTTTAAGAAAGATCTAGACCGTGTGGATCTGACTGTGCACGCGAAGCATATAGAAAGAGCCACGTCTACAGCACCTGCGTGGAGAAACTGACTTGTGTTTATGTATGTGTGTGTGAGAAACATTCATGTTGTCAATAAAAATGTGTTAAATTAATTTTTTAGAAGTTTTTACTTTGGCCAGGAACCGCCTTGCCCTCTCTCATCGTCTGCCCCTGCGGCCTTCCTTGCTTGTAGTCGTCTCTGCCAGCCGCTGCTTGATTTGGTTCTTTCGCAAGTCCCTGCTCCTTCCTGCACACCCTGCGTGGCCTCATCGTGGACTCACATCTGACCCAACAGCCCGGCCATGTGACTGTTGCTGACGTCAGCAGCAACTCACACGTGTGCGCTTGCGAGCCGGCCCTGGCTGAACGCCTCGCATGACACAAGGGCAAGCGGCCTGTTACGCATGGGGCTTTCCCAGGTGACTGATCCGGGAAGGCTGTCAGGTGTGCGTGGCAGAGTAATTGTGCTCACACGATCTTTTTACAAAGCAAAATGTGTGGTGGGGCCATTCGTTTACAGGAAACAGTTTTAGTCCCATTTTCTGAAAACTTTTCCAGAACTATGTCCCTGGCTGAGATCTCAGTGGACACCGGAGAGAGCCCGAATGGAAGCTTGGGGTGATGATAGCCGAGCCCGATGGGCACAGGTTCTTGAGACCCTGAGCCACAGAGAATCAGTGTCCCCAGATCTTCTCTTGTGTCCTGGCCGGTGGAAGCTCCCTGGCCCCCAAGCCTCATGATCACGGCAGTTCACCCACCCTTCATTCCTTCTGCACACTGCACTAGACCTGAGTTCCGGGCGTCTGCTGTTCCCAGCCCCAGGTGTGGCCTCCTTGACAAGAACGCGAGAGGACTTCGTGACTGGTGGGGTGTGCTGACTGCTCACCCCCTTACTCACCCCGCAGGTCTCTGTCCTCGGTGATGAAGCCTTGCCTGCCGCTCCCAGGAAGCTTCCTTGGTATCGCCCTTAGCAGAATGGGTCACACGCTCCTCCCTGGCGGGGCCCCTGGAGCCTGCTGTAGACAATCAGGCTTTCCTTGGAGTCGCAGGGAGTGGCACAGACGCCTAACTGTGCAGTCTCTACCACTGGGAAGCCTATCAGTGACTGTCAGTGTCCCCCAGCACCCCCACCTGGGGACCGGCAGGCTCTAGGAAGCCACAGGCTGGGGGACGCACACAGACCCGGAAGGTGGCCGAAGGGAGGACTCAGAGCCATGTGAATGCTGCCGCCTTTCCCTTTTTTCTTTAAAATTAATTTTATTGAGAGACAAATAGCAATGAGACAGTTTCAAAACAGGTTAGTAGGCAAGTTACAATAATGAATACATTGCATATTGTTGTCTTTGTAGTAGTTATTCATAGTACAAAACGTAGACATCCTATCCTGTCCAAACACTATTAGTATAAATCTCTCTTCTCATTGAATTAAAAGGAAGTAGCTGTATATCTATCTTAACTATTTTATATATACAGGTACAAAACGGTCTTTCATTTATATCCCTCTTTTTGTGTAGTTTTGTCAGAGATGGGTATTCCGTTGCCATTTAAATATTGTCGGTGCATGAATTCAGATTCGAGAAGCAGCTGAAAAGACCAGAGGTCACAGGGCTACCCTGACCCCCTGCCAGTTAGCAATTGCGTGGAAGTCACCTGTACTAAGTGAGGGCCCTGTGACTCCAAAAAAAAGCCAATCTTAGAGATGTAAACGATCAAGAGCCAGATGTGGTGGCCCATTCCTGTGATTTTGACACTCTGAGAGGCTGACCGTAGCAGGAGTTTAAGAGCTGGAGCCTGACAGGGGCAACCTAGCAAGACTCTGTCTCAAAGTTAATGAAAAGGTTGGGGACGTGGCTCAGCGCAGACCCTGGACCCAAGCCCAGTAAGCTGCTTTGCCACAGGTGAATCACTGGGGGAAAAAAAAAAGTTAACAGCAATAACAGCAGCCAGCGTTCCTGCAGTACCACCAGCCAAGCAGAATTCTAATCACTGAACAAGTATAGACACATGTAATTACCCTCACAGTCATGGCAGGGAGGTATCGGATCTCCCCCCTGTTACAAATGAGGAAACTGAGGCACAATGAGGCTGTGGTTTGGCCGGTAGCACTTGACCGTCAGTGCTGGGGTCCAGATGTGTCCTCTGATGGTGGAGTCTGTGCTGTGCCTCTGGCCCACGCTGCTGGGTGAGTCACATGTCGAAGGCCCTGGAGTCCCAGCTCTCTGGGAGGCTGAAGCAGGAGAATCTTAAATTCAAGCCCAGTCTGGATAATTTAGCAATTTAGCAAGAACCTGTCTCAAAATAAAAAATAAAAAAGGGGCCCGGGATACAGCTTAACACAAAAAGGCTGGATGTGGTCCCCACTACCAGGAACAAGAAGAAAGTCTGGGTTTTGAGTTTGAAAGGGGAAAGCCTCAGGGGTGGAGTGGATGCCATTGTCCAAAAGGCTGGGGACAGAGCAAGACCCAGTTGCTCTGGGTGGAGGCTCCAGGCAGGGTACAGAGGAGGATGGATGGAGGGAGGCAGGATACGATTACCTACCTAGGTTGCCATAGGAACCCACCTTGTGGTTCTATGAAAAACAAGGAGTGAAGTGTTGAACCAAAGGAGGAAGTTATGCGAGTTTTACTGGAAACAACAGAAGGAGAAAGGTCTTACTAGGGCTCTATTCCCAGTGAGATTCCAGCCAGAGCTCTGTGTTCTGATCTTACGTGCCTAAGCAGAGTGTGGGAAGGGTCTGGAATTCAAAAATCTGAAAAAGAAACCTGTGTATCTGGTGTTTCAGCTCTCTCCATGTCCAGAGGTAGGAAGACAGGATCAAGGTGTAACTGTGTGTTCTGGGTAGGAGGCATCTTCCTGGAGGATCGGCTTCCCAACCTTTTCTCCTTTCTTTCTGTGCTTATCTTTCCATCTCTGAGTTTGGCTTAGCTTCCTGGGCTATTTATTGTTTTGCATTTCTACGCTTAATTGGCCGCTTGCTTCACTCTTCCACCTGGCCTTATCTTAGGGCTCTTCAGCTGCCTACTTACAATAACTATACTGAGCTACGACAGGAGGAGGGGTCTCTGGAGAGCTGAGTGGGGGCCCAAGTTGGCTTCACCAGTGAGTGTGGGTTGGAGACAAGATCAGAGAACAGTCTACTCCTCCCCCCCAGCAGCCAGGATCTAACTTTCAAACCTGAGCCCCTCTGTAGACCCTAGACCCTTCTTCTGTTCCCAACACCCCTGAGTTTGTGCTAGCCCATGACACCATAAGGGTTACAAGTTTCCTGGTGAATGAAATGGTGACAAATTATTTAGCAAGTACAGGACATATCATTTTAGATAGGGAAATTAACCTCAGGCCGAAATTATCATTATAATATGGGAACCAAATAGGATACAGAGAGCAAGACAGCCGGGACAGTGGCGTCTGGTTCGCAAACTCCAATGGTTTCACAGTTGTGGAAAAGATGCCCGCCGTTGTGGTGGTGGGGAAAGGTCACTGCTGCTGTTGGTCACCTGATGCACAGTTGGCAAAGCGAAACAAAATGCTGCCAGGTGATTCTGTTTGTGAGCCAAATTGTTCTCGAGTGAAAAGTGTTTATGAACTGAGGCAACACTATTAGAGAAGCAACCCCAAGAGGACCTATGAAGAAATATCTACAGGAGAGGTTCATTAAGCAGCCGGGTAACCAGGAGGTTGTGGCAGCGAGCTGAGAAGAGCTTCCCACAGATCTCAGGGCCTTTAAAATCCAGGGGCCTCGTGTTAAGCAAGTGCTCTCTCACTGAGACGCATCTGTACAGGGCCTGCGAATTGTACCCAGGTCAAGTGCGTGGCTGTGACACTGCACCATAGCTATGCAAGACACTGTCCTTGGGGGAGGCTGGGAAAAGACCATTTAGGATCTTCTCCTAATTTTTTTTTTTTTTTGCAATTTTCCAAGAACATATAATTGCTTCAGAAAAGATTTTAAACCCCTGTAATACAGTCATTCCTCCTTACCCATGGATTTCATTTCCCCGATTTCACTTCCTTGTGGTCAACCATGGACCAAACATAGTAAACAGAAAATCCCCAAAAGTAAAGAAATTGTAAATTCTAAATCGAGGAGCCATTCTGAGGAGCAGGATAAAATCCACATCCATTGTACCCTGGATGTGAACCCTCTCTTTGCAGGGTGAATGCACACCACATATTCTCCCCACCCTGTCCATGGCTAGATGAGCCAGGATCACCGGAAGTGGATGCTCCTCTTTCTGACGTCATGTGGGAGGGCAAACTTAGTGGCAGCCTACCACTGTGTCACAGGGCCTGCATTGCTACTTACGTCATCTCACCACGGAGGCAGCGTATCGTGTCCACGGCTGCAGGAAGACGAAGGCTAAGGGCAATCCAGGTGAGCACTTTGGGAGGATAAACACATTCATATTGTGTTTGCTATACTCTGTTGCATAATGGTTGCATTACATTGTTCATTATTCTTGATAACCTCTCTGCTCAATTTATAAACTGAAGTTTAATCCTAGGTGGGTATGTTTAGTGAAAACAGTACCAATCGGGTTCAGCACTCCCAGAGCTCCAGGTATCATGAGGTGTCCGGTGTGGTGTGGTGGCCGCACTGGGCACAAGTAAAACCTATCCTTGAGCAGATGGGGGAGAACGTCAGAAGCGTGCGCACCATAGGGACAAGTGCTCAGAAAGTCGCTGGAGGGCGTGAGACGCAGACCACTCTGCAGTGGGCAGGAACTGGAGCTCCTTCTCCAGCATTCGCCTTCACCCACTCTGCCAGCTGTCAGAAACACGTCCCTCTCCCTCATGCTGGGACTGAATATAAATTCAGGGGACTCTGCAGTACCAGAGGGCCTGAGGGAAACTGACCTTGTGTTCCCAGGTGGCGGCTGATCAGATCAAATCCTTCACTCGTGCTAGACCCAGTCCTTCACTTGAGTGCCTGGGATCAGTCTCCCATCCTGCTCCTTGCCAGGGTGCAGGGAAAAGACAGGAGCTATCTGAGCCCCCCTTTGGGTGGCTGGTCAGCTCCGGTTCTTGCTGCCCCCAGGGCATTCCTGGGTCCACAGACAGGAGAGAGGTTTTCCTGATTGCTTTGGACTTTCCCTTGTCCCTGTGGCCTGGGATCCTCTTTTATTATTATTATTTTTTTTTTTCAGTCCTGTGGATTGACTCTAAGGAATGCTGAGCCACTTTCTCAGAGCTATTTTATATAGAAAATAGTTTTCTAAAATAGTTTGATAAGACACTCCTTAAATGGTCTAGGTTGACCTCGAACTCGCGTCTATCTTGCCTCAGCCTCTGGAGTAGCTGGCAGATCTTGGAGCAACAAGTAAAACTGATCGCAAGCACCTCTCCAACCTCCAGGGAAAGTCAGGCTCCCAGAGAGTCACTGTTAGCCCAGAGACAACAGCTATTGAGGGCTCGAGCTGGAACTCGAATCCGCAGCCCACCGTATTAGGCCGGTTCCCACAAAGGTGTGACTTTATTTCCCGCCACTTCGCCTCAGCCAGAGCCCGCTGTGCGCCTGCACACAGTACACAGCGCTGTGCCCATCCAAAGCCGCTCCCGGTGGAGAGCGAAAAGCTATTGGTGAAGCTTTCCCTAAGCCCGCCCCTGAAGCTGGCTGATTGGTCGGAAGGAGCAGACGGAATTGGGGTTGTTGACACAAGGTGCTGTGTTGTCTCTGGACGCACAATGATCGCTCCGACTCGGCCCCAGTGCAGGCGCGGAGAGGATCGGCGCCCGGGAGAAGCAGGGGCCAGAATAGGACGGGAGGAGAGGCTGAGTCACAGCGCTGCGAATCCAGTTCCAGCCAGAAGACGGATACTGGCTGCGGTCAGTGTTGCAATCAGTAGCCTGCCGAGCCCAACAGAGCTGATTCTGGGAGCATCTAAAGACAGCTCTGGTGCTTCTCAGCTCCCCGAGACCCTGCCCCGCTGTGCCCCGGGGGACCTTGCATGAGGCTGGGTAGACTGGATGTGTGCAGTGAACAGGGCTGGGCTTACAGTTAGAGCAGCACAAAGGAGGCGCCCGGCTCGGACCCTGGGTTCCTAAGAACGGCTCCTCGCAAGAGCTGTTCAACTTCGGAGCCTCGGCTTCCTTCTCTGTAAACTGCGGTCGGTCTTGTTCAGCATCCAGCTGATGTGGGTCAAGGGAGCAGGCTGTGCCCAGCACACGGAAAGGTGCTCCATAAAACCACACCGCGGATGTGGCTCAGTGGTAGAGCTCCTTCCTTGCACGCACAAGGCCCTGGGTTGGACGCCCAGCACCACACACACACACACACAAAAA